>JAQGAE010001794.1:0-20750 GCA_034696685.1 Julus scandinavius
ATTAGCAGAATTTTGATATCGGCCATCATTTAGACGCAAAAACCATAAGATACAGACTTTTTATTCACCCTGTATATATATATATATATATACATATATATAAACACCCCGAAATTGCGCACTTTTTTTCTTGGAAACATTGATGCATGTATACAAAGTTGGATGTTTGGACATTGTTTATACGTGCTAATAGTTAAGATTGTGAGCATAAATCTATCGTGTTTTCAAATAATGGTTTAAATACCCCATATAACAGTGGATAGAACCTGTCTAAAAGCATAATCTTGGGACCTGTGAAAAATATGCTTTTATACAGGTTAATGTTTTTAGAAAGTGTTCGTGTATAATTCATGGTGAATCATTTCATATACAGTACATGTACAATGTATATTAGAGGTACAATTCTAAATTGCCAATATACAATGATATATACAATGTATATTATGCATATATATGGCATGATTTCTATTAAAATCACACGTTTAATGCTTGGATCACAACTGGACATGTATATCTGACTAAATTAGAAATTGCATAGTTAGAAATTACATAAGAAGGTATTCAGTAAATTTTCAGGATTTCAAGGCTCATCCTTTAAACTTTCAAGCACCCCTTCTCAAGACAAGTACCGCAATAATTTTCCAAAGAGTATGACATTTTCTAGAGAATTTACAAAATTTCAGGAAATTCCAGCCGAAACTGGGGTTTAACACAAATTTCAGTGAAATTTAACTGAATATATGAATATGTGGAAACTTAATCATTTCTATAAATACGGAAGAATAAAAATTTGAATTACGTAATGATTTTATTGCCAATAATGTTAGCGTCATATTTCGATGTTCCCAAAAGGCCAATTGTTTGTAGGTCATAATTATGAAAGAGTTACATACGGAAAGTGATGATGTCATCTATAATGACATAGCCACTAGTATTTCTGATAAAAATACATGCCATTCTATATCTCCCATCACGCAAGGTATACGTGTGATCTACTTTCGTAAAACGCAATGTTTGCATTACAGTTTCAATGGCAATTTCTCTAAACTAGATCATGATATTTAATACAACTGATGTAACCCTTTACGGTGTTGCATATCAGATATTTACGATTTAACTGCTGTAAAGCATAATATATAAGAATTTTGGTGCTTTTACACGCAGATTGCCACGATTTGTTAAGCACGCAACAAACAATATCGTTAGTCATACACTACTGCACTATATGTCAAACAAGGAAGCAACGCCTGTACAAGTTTCTTAATAAAGATATATAAATAGTGCATGTGTCTACATTTTTGTTTTTAAACTGAGTGATGTACACTCGAATATGTTATGAGAAATTTGAAATTCATGAACCTAAATTACACCTTGGGCTTTCGGTCAAACAATACGCTTACAAATCTGTAATTCGTGATATAGGATAATTATAAACAGTTAAAAAAAACCAGCAGGAGCATATATATAACCTGCTGAAGTCATGTTTAACCTTTAACCTATATAATTTATCTTAGGTCAAATGCTGTAGTTTTGAGATGCATATAGGATTTCCTCGAATACAAAAGTTCATTTCCATGAACCAGAATCCAGTAGACTACAAAATTTGGGGAGATTCTCCAGGAAAAAGTTTACAAATCGAAGATTAATAATATCGAAGGTTCGATACTACGAATTAAGAAAACTTTGATTGAACTCGACCAGCGTATAATCGATTCGTCAATCAAAGAATGGCGCGTTAGACTCCGGGCTCGTGAAAAGGCCACCGGAGAACATTTTGAACACATTTTATTTTTCATTTTTGGCCTTACACTATTGTTTTATGTAAGTGCCAAATTTCATTTAATGTAAGGCTTTTTCACGAAGTTGTGATTATTTTATTGGGCTCTACTTTTTTTACAGTGTGCAAAGGTATTGTATGACCCAAGCACGGCTGATATATACAACAGTTCCAAAGTGGGAGCATCTCGGTATAATTTAATCGTTCATCGCCCATTGAAAGCCAGCAACGTCGTTAAAATTTTTAAAGCCACTTAATCATCGATCAGTTTTTTGTAAAACATGTAGGGGCTAAACAGCGCGGCCAATATCTAAATCGTTAATCAATATTGGTGAAGCCACTAAAGACAAGATTAGAACGCGTTGCGCATTAATAATTAATTACGTTTGGCGGAGTTCAAATGTGCTTCGGTATAAATCATGTCCACGCTAATCATGTTGCTCAATTATACGCAATTAACAATGCTTGCATTGCCCTTGATTGAAAGGGGGAGAGGATTTGCACGAAGACAAAAACAGGTTTTTCAACAGATATTATCGAAATAGGCATATTTGAAATTGAAACAACGCTTGTAATTGCCATTTTTTGTGAGTGCTAAGGACTTGTTTCACGTCCTATTTGATAGATGGACGACACATATTGAGACAAACTCTTATTACACATTCAAAATATGCTTTTGTTCATGCAAATTGTTTCCACTAAAGTAGTAAATTATAGCCGTATCTATGTAAGATGGACATTCAATAAAGATATCACAGATGTATTGTATCTATAAACTGACATGTCGCGAATGCCAAATAGTTCGCCCCTATATACATGTCAGCTTTTTAAAATGTAATTTTGTAACACTTATTCTTTAAAACTGTGGAATGAATATATACGTTTGCATGGAAAATGCATTACAAAAAGTTATTATTCAGGATGCCAGAATAAAATTCAAGCATATTTCAACGATTTCAAGTAGATATCTTCCTTTAAATTGTAAACCACAATATTATCAAAATAAAACGATTTTTCTACATGCAGAATTTAAAAAAAAAATATTATGTTTGTTATATAGAATGTTTGCAATTAACATGAAATTCTAGCATAATTTTGGTCTTAAACACAAATTTCAAACAGTATTTCAGATTTTTCCGTAGTGATAAAAATTCAAGCACATTTCCCAATATTCCCTATACTGAACAACCTGGTCTTGGAAATGCATCATTGTGATAAAATTCAAGCATTTCCTAAAATTCAAGCTAAAATTCAAGTATCTTCCTTTAAATTCCAAACGTCTTGACTACCACAATATTATCAAAAGATAACAACGATTTTTCTACAGAATTTCACAAAAATATTTTTGTGTGTTTTTGTAGAATGTTTGCAATTAATATGAAACACCTGCATAAATTTGCTTTTAACACGAATTTCAAGCGAAAATCCCGAGTTTTCCGAAGTGATAAAAATTCAAGCACATTCCCCGACTGGACAACCTATAGTCTGGGAAATGCATAACAATCGTGAAATGAACATTGAAATGTAATCTAAATCCACACAACGTATAAAGGCTTCAATTTAATTCATTTCAAATCTCCCATTCAACATAGATGATAATAATTCACCAACAATGGCATTGTAGAATCGAGTGCATTGTATTAATACATTCCTTGCACGAGTTATACATAGACCGTGCTGTCGTTACAATATACGTGTATGACGTCTCCCCTCCTCATTCCCCTTTCTTCTATAATTTGACCCGTCATCCCTTTTCATACGCTTCGGTTATGCATCAAAACGCCCTCAGTTTCCATTTACCGAAATTTAACTCGCGAAGCAATTCCTCTTGACATGAAGTATGTCGTCGGTATGGAATCTCCGCAGCAGCCTCTCACATGTATAAATCAAGTCAGTCCTATTACTCAAAATCATGCAACGCGTATAATGTGGATACATCCTCGAGAAGGCAAGAAGGGTAGACAATTTCAGAACCAATAAAATTAAAAAAAAAAAGCTCACTGCATATACATCACCCCGAGAGGCATTCCAATGGCACCCATGTTCAATTTCAATCCCCCTCCTCTATATTACACCACGAAATCTCAACTCTTTAATCTTAGTGCCATGAGCCTAATTCGTGAGTCCTCCTTTCGTATCATCGAAAGCTATCAGTCAAGAAACGAAACTATGAAAATCTTCATTCTGTAATGGCTGTGGACTTGTGCCAAAAAATGCGTTTTTAAACCCAAGAATTATACGCTATGATTATATGAAGATAGAAAAAAAAAATACGACAGGTGCACTTTTAATCTTTTTCCCTCCTCCACCCCATTCTTTTATTCATTGGCGGAACTGCTTATTTATAATCCATCACGATAAGAGGGCTGCAGACTAATATTTATGATAATTTCGTATTTTCTGGAAACGAACGCATATACAACACGGAGCTAAACATGAAAGATAGAAGGGGGGGGGGGGGGGAAATATCGGGGATTGCTTGAATTTAAATGGAGATTTACAGTCGTCGGATATTCCAGAGGGTACAAAATCACGGTCTCTCTAATGTAATGCAAATTCACGCGTTCTCGGTTCACATTACAATAACACGCTGTGAATTAATGCAAGGGTTTAGGTCAATGGACTGCGAGGGTTATGACGTCATCAACATGCAGGCGTGATGGGAGTATTGGGTGGTCACCCACGCGTTTATGAATGCAATTATGCGTTTTTTATAAGTTCATTTTCAAAGCTTCTTAATGTTTTTAAGTTTATAAAGTATATATTGCAAGTATTCAACGCCCCCTGGTGGTGTACGAGTCTCCAGCATTACATTTTCAACATGGCCACAGCCTTGTACTTCAAAACTTGTGGATTAATTAGCTCCATTCTTCCTCGATTGCTTGAAATATTCATCGATATAACTTCGGGGCTTGAGGAAATTACAATCCACTGTTTAGTTTATTTAACGACGTTTCGGAAAATTATGTCTTCATCAGGTGGTTTACAAAGTTCAACATTGCGTGCATGTGTTTGTTTTATAATTTCCCCTCTGGGCTATAATATTAAATATTGCACCTGCCTGATGACATATTTGTTATCTGTTTAATACTAATAAGAGAAATTTGTAATTAATCTTCCAAACTGGAGTAACGTGTTCAAAAAAACCTCATGGAGTAAGAGGGAGCGGCCATTTTGAAAATACTATGCTAAAGGTTGCTGACGCCACTTGGACAGGGTGTCCTTTAAATTTGCTGGAAAAAATGCAAGCATATTTCAAGGAATACAAGACTCATCCCAGAAATTTCCAAGCACCCCTACCAATATTTCTCTCTCAATTGTGTAATGTCATCACGTGAAGCTTCATCATTCGAAAAATAGAACATGAAATTAAGCAAATCTTTCACTTTAAGATCTGGCTTAATAATTTCCAAAGATTAATCTAAATTTCAAGTAGCAATATGCCTCTTTGTAATCATAGCACTCCGGAGGTTCGTATAATATATGTAGTGAATTCCTCAGACACATAGTGTAGATAGATGGGGAGCAAGGTATTTTCTGTTATCTACATACGATGAAATTTTTAAATGTTTTTGGCCTCTATCTAGGGGTCTTCTCACCCTCTCAGCCCACTGTAAATATGTCTGACCCTTCGTGTCGCGTTCATATCCATGATAAATTGCATTCTCGCGCCCCATTATGAGATTGCAGCCTGGGATGTGCTCCCCATATGCAAGCGATGATGATGATGATGATGATGCAACCGTGCTTTTCTTATTATCTTTACTTGCAAAATTCCCTAACAATCCCTCTTAATGGGATGACCTCGCACATTTCTGCTCATCAACCAGATGCGTGTCAAGTCTTGCCCATTGCCGTTCTAGAACAGCCTCCTCGAGCTTACTAACTTAAGGGAGTCCTAATTAAAACACATCGTCAGACCGATCGAAGACAAACACATCCACACCAAAAACCCATGGCCATTGAAGCAAATCGTCCATCAAAAAGCTGAGCATTGTCCTAGAACAAACAAACCAGCGCCTCCACACCTGAACATCTAGACGTTGTAATTAAGCGCTCCTATTATAGAGCTATGATCCGCGAATCTAGTTGTGTTTCTGAAACTCATAGTGTATAGTGTGTATATGAAATTGGCCACAAACCTCCTTTATGATACATGGCACGCTAGAGCGTATACAAACAAGCTCGCGTTGACAACAACAACACGCTAGACAAACACACGAATGCAGAAGGGGGAGGACGCGTAATAAATTGAACCAGTTTTATCAAAATAAAAGTATACACAAACACACATATGGTGAAAACACAGGCGCTCTGCAAACAAACAACACTGACTAAATAAAATGCATTCTTTCTCCCCCCCCCTCCCCCAATCCCTTCTTCCATCATTTCCCATATCCTCCCAACCTATTTTTCCTCACACGCTCATTAATCCTTCGTGCTTTTGTGTTGCTAAAGGCACGCATTTTTAGAGCACTTAATAATTCAGCAATACCGAGAGAACCCTTCCGACCGAAACGATAACACTATCCAAACCCTGTATCAGGCTGGAAACAGATACATGTTTCTCAAATATAAATGACACAATCCCCTAGCAACTCTGGAGATACTCGTCCTCAACCAACCCTCAAACGACTTTGTCATATAAAACGTGTTATGAACGAACTTCAGGTAGAAAACACATACAGTGCTACTTTGACAAACAAATTTATTTTACTCCCATTCCCAATTAGCCATATTTCTAAAGGTCGGTATGCACCAGAGGAAACATACACAAACACATACACAAGAAACCCTGAAACAAAGTTCCCAGCATTTTTTTTTCGAAACATGTGTCGCAATCTAGCTAGGAAACATGAAATGTGTCAGAAAATGTCAGTTTTGCAACACATGTTTCACAAACACTTCTGGACACACCAAGGGAGCATGTATATGTCTCACGTGTCTTAATGTTTCTTTTGGTGCATACGCAACATCTATACTGTGTTTTCAACATGGCGGCGCCCCGACTACTGCAATTAACGATGTGGATCTTCAATGCTAAAAACCCACACGCCGCCAGGGGATGCTAAACACGAATTTGACTATTGTATGTCGATGCAAATTGAAATAGACATACCAGTTAAACTACTTCACCCCTCTTACCCGTACTGGTTGGTTAAGGAAGAGTAGGTTAATCCGGAGTTTATACAAAAACAATAATATTATTTACACACTTGGACCCCTTGCTATTTTGTTATTTCTATCCTGTACTGTTGACTAGTAATAAAACTAAACTTACAAAACTAATGCTGCTTTTATTATAACTTTTAATAAATTCTGAAAAACTTGGCGGATTCTTAATTGTTGCTCATTGCATTGTAGAAGTGTATCTATGCAATTTTTAGTTTAGGTACAGGTGGATCAACATTCCATGACTGTAACCGCCGGTTAAGAGAGGTTGCACATGTCGATATCCGACTTGTTGGATAAGGGAGAAATTGAACAGTGCAAACAATTTTCTCATAAAAACAAACGCGTATTACAATTAAACGACAGCTTACTTCATGATTATGAAACAACCTAAAACTATAAAAATATCACTATATACACATGTCACATTGTACAAAACGTGGCATTTGATTTGCAGATCTAGCCTGACGTAAGCATGCCGTCAATAACCACAAGCACATTTTTGTCACCTTTAATGATATCGACACGAAGACGTGGTATGCGTGTCAGGGGAATTCGTGCAACTAATTATAATGGACCAACGCGTGTTTGATAAAACTGCGACAACATTCCTTTCACTGTTTTCAGAAATGGTTGGGTTTTTTTTTTATATGGCACGATTGTCCTTCATTGGCAAACCCCGCTGGTTCTCGCCCTTAATAACGTGTAATTAAGCCGCGCTATAATAGATGCGAATGAATTTTCAATTCCTATAATTTTGTCTCCTTCACTCGCTTCGAGTGTTACATAAATATCTAATAATTTCATTTGCCGCTTGACTCGCACTCTACTATATATGCCAGGCTTTCCCAATGCCATCAAAATGTTTAATTTTTAATGAACAAATTAGTTTGGATGCGCGTGGTGAGAGCTACAGTGGATGAATGAACAGAATGTAAAAAAAAATGAAATAAAAAAAGCACGCCGATCAACTTCCCAATCGGTGCTAATTAACTTTCTCATTAGCATATTGACATCGTGCGGCAAAGACGCTCTCTTTAACAGCCTTCGCATCAGGGGCACCCTACTGGTGGGACGCATTTTGCTCAGACATGCGTTCGCGATAATGAGGGCATTAAAAACAACTTTACACACGAGGCTAGGAAGATAGAAATGAATATTCAAGGCTAATTAATATTATATTATGATCGCATTCGTTTTTTCTGTGTGCTAAATCAGCCATTTGTAGGAGATTAGATTCGCGAGAGATGCTGCAACAGCTTGTTACCCCGTCAATGTGTGGTTGTTAAGTTTCGTGTCACCAATAACCATAAAAAAGCTGCATTACCATATATAGAAGAAGGAGCATTAACTTTTCGAACGACTCCTAAAACACAATAGTGCAATTTTCAGAGTTAAGGCCGAACAGCCTCAGGCGGCTGGAAGCCATAAGTACAGCATGGCATTCCAGCCACTAAAGACTGTTCAGCTAACAGGTATATATTGTCAAGAAAAACCACATTTGCGAAAAGGGGACAACCTTCCTTTTTCATTGTAAATGTATGTAGCGTGCATAAACTTGTTGTATGTCCTTGGTGCATGCATTCAGCGCCATCTGTAGCCATGTGTTAAAAACGATAGACATGTAGTGGTTCTTACCTGCTTATGCATTTCGACGTTTAATCCATAAGACATTTCATAATACTAAAAAAAATGAAATTACTAATTAGCATGACGATGTAAATATTGGACATAATACAGATTAAGTCACAGCTTTTAACATATAACTATAATATAATGAACTAAATATGTAATAGCACAAAGTTAATTCGTAAAAAATCTTAAGTGTTTTGAATAATAGATTCGAATTCAATTGTTGGTTGGTTCTCTAAGAAGGCGGCTCAAGCTCAACTATTGAGGTTGTCTACATATTTTTCGTCTGCTACCCTCGAATTTTAAAGTCATATAGGATCGTCCTGACAAACAGTCTGCATTATTATATGAAACACCTGTGTCTAAGCTACTTCAAATGTACATTTCGTGTCGACCCTGATGGTCGATGAAGTCAAATATCAGCCATCTGAGCATACACGTGTCAAAGGCAGACAAAAATAAATCATTAAATGCCAAGTGCTGCATCTGGTTATTCGGTATACTATACTGTATACTTGGGTCAAAATTACCATAAGCAAATAAGGTGATTTTAATCAACGGAATAATAAAGAGGGCAATTTAATCACATTGCATTGCCCATGACGCCATATCGCCAGTTGCAAAAAACAAAACAAAACAAAAATTATAATAAACTCGTCTCGCCAACAACAATTTAAATAACTCGTCATGCTTTTTATTCAAATACAATTAATAGTACTGTATATAGACAAATGTTTTATGGAACTACCATAAACATTCACACTGCCAAAGTTTAAAAACAAGGTTATAAAATGAGCATCTGCATTTTTACCTGCAATAATATATATAGCTAACTCTTAATTCCATAAATTTAATAAATTCCAACTTACCATCACATAATGTCTTTGGATTTCAATTTTTTCTGCAGCCAACTTTTCACACTCCATCTTAAGACTGAAACAGAAAAAAAAAACAATTCTCAGAAATTTATTCCATATATGTAAATAGTTTAAGATTAGTTTTTAAGAAATAATCTGGTTTCTATATTAACGTCTATATACAGTTCTGAACCATAAAGAATACTTATCAATTTTTAGCAAATATAGTGCTTTAGTTACCACACAAAAAGCTCAATATTCTTGAAAACGTGCATGTAATTCTAAAAATAGAAGCACATACTATATGTTACCAAATTAAAAAGAATTTGAACTTAACTAGCTGAGTCAAATTATGTAGAAAATAAATAAGGAGCCCCGCAATGGTTTGAATGCAAATTAAGATCTCGGAATTTTTTTTTTTTTTTTTGTCAAAAGAGTTAATTACATTAATGTCGCTTCTTTAAACGCATTTGAAAATGTTATCCATTGTGATATAGCTTCTCATGCAATATCTTATGTGCACGCACGCAATTCATTTGATTATAACGTTGGCTTTTAAAAAAAACTGGTATATATAGCTTTTTTAAAACCGATGCAATGTCTAGACATCTTAAACCAACAAAGAATTTCGGAGAATTTCTTTGACTACATAGATGCACGTTATAGCTCGTCTCTTTTACAGCATCCAGTTAAGAATTTGTTTGTCTTGCTTTATTTGCCATACATGCACTTTACAAATAAATTGCAAGAAAGCGAGAAAACAAGGAAGGAAATGTAGCATTTTTTTCTGTTCGTGTTCTAACAGTAATAAATACAAGACATTTCATTGAGATTCTTTGAGAAATTTTTAGTCAAACACCTTATATAGTATATATTTACGTTATAAACAAATAAAATGCATGGTTGTAATTGTTTAGATCAAACAAACTAATAAAAAAATACCGCGTTTGTTAAACTCCAGTGTTTATTAGAACAGTATGTTAATTAGATAAAAACGTTAATTGAGATTTTGGAATTACATGTATGTTTTATCAGTGAAACTTAACAATTACAGTTGAAATAATGATACATATAAAGGTAATGAAGTTTGAAAAGTATAGTCAAGAGCAGTTGTAAGTACAAGCGTCATGACTGTCATATAAACCTTGTTACACGTACTTCAAATTTACTTCCAGTTCCAAGTAAGTCCTGAATTAATAGTATTATCGTTTGGAGAATGGAAAGGCAAAGTACATGACAACTAGACTAAAAAAAATGGAACAAAGTCCACAAATAATGAAAATCCCAGAATGAACATACTGTAATAACACATATACATATCAAAAGATAGGGACAGATCTGAAAAGAGCTATTATGGACAAGCCAGGACTTGGGATCAATCTGAAATCCAAGAAAACTATTGTTGCTATTCATTGGCGAAAATCAGTAGCTTAATGTTGCTAAAGCTTCGAAAAGTCACGTGATCCCAACAGAATTCCAAAAGTCCATCAGATGGCGCCATGGATGAGTGACCACGTTTTTCGCACAAACATGTTAGCAAACTGAACAATGTTAAGACCATCCATTACACTGGGACCGGTAACACTATATATAAAATGAGGCTTCACTGACCCATTCCCATTTCCCTCGTCTTCTATTATGCAACGTTGGGTCCAGACGAGAAAAAGGTCATCGGAAAGCCATTTCATTGCAATCCCATTCGTTTCCGCCTGGCCAAATCCACTTTTCACACGAACTGGACTTCAACGACAAGTCCCTTTGGTCGCCATTTTCTTTTCTTTGGGAGTGCCCTCTATCATTTTCTTCAGGGGTCATTGGGATTGCTAGCGTTCGCATGAATGGTCAAGCGCACATATATGTCGAGGGGGGTTCGTACACCACGCTGCCTTTTCCCGTTCACAAACCACTATTCAAACGACCACATTGAAAGGCCTTCTCCATGTGCAAAATAACCTAAAAGTCGGTTTCAGGGATTTAAGAGTGATTTGAAATGGAGAAGGAAAAACAGCGCTATAAAGCCAAACAAGAGGGCAAAAGACCCTCAGCCCCTCAAGGCTGAATTTGTAGCATATCCTTTGAGATTGACCACGCAATAGGAAGTCCTTAGCCAGAGTAAATACTCTTGCACTACTACTACTACTACTACTACTACTACTCCTCCATCACTGCAAATGCTGTATTTCTAGTCTAACTCTAGTTTTATTTTCTTATTAATGGAAAGAAAATTTTCAATATTTTGAGCGATATGCAACATGCATGGTACCACATTTTGGGTACGCAGATTACCATCTCGGCCAATTATTAACAGGGAGGACCCCTCCAGCAGAGGTGGCGCCACCCATATCAATTTTCGCACATTTTCTCCCCCAAAGCCATCCACTTGTCAAACAACTTCTCCTTAAAACTTAAGATTCCAACGGATGTTTTGGCTTTAGAAAAACCCTTAATTAACGCCCTATTTGGGGGTATGTGGTCCGTGCCCCCAACCGACTTGACTAATAGCTTCCCGATGGGACCGGGGTTGCAAACGAAGAAGAAGGGGGACTACAAGAAGAAGAAAAAAATGAGCAAGATTTCAGATGTTGGGATGGGTGGAAGCGCATAACACACTTCAATTAACCTCGAATGGGCAGACGGGTCATGGGGGTCGTGCGGGGATTTTTTTCATGTAAACACTATCATCACCCCCAATCTTTTTTTCTTCTTTTTTTCTTCAAATATTCTTTCCTCCAGATCCCAGTTCCTTGTTGAACAGAACCGCCATTTTAATGGCGTCGTATATCTCCCACATGGAGGATCAGGTTGCTTCCAGCCTAGGGGGTTGGCGCCCACTCCAAAGATGGCGCCCTTGCTTTTTAATTCAACATGAGTGATTTAGGGGAAGCAGATGCCTCAAGACCAAATGACCAGTATGTCAACATTCATTGATTGCGATTGATAAAGAGCAACGAGGTCAAGACAACACAGGCTCATGTACCACCAGTCATCGTCCGTCACCAAGTCTGTTTACTTGGACTTCATGCCACAATGAAAGTAGTCACAACTTTAGCCTTTCATATATCAAATTGACCAGATTTGAATAAAAAAAAGATTTGCTATTTTTTACAATATGCTAATTGAAACCATTGGGAACGACATGATGATAGTAATCCGTACTGGAAATAACACGACATCAAGAGCTGGTTTAAAATATCCATCTTATGTATTCTAGTATCAAGTACACACCTGACAGTAAATCTGTTTAACCGCCATTTTGATAAAAGGACAACTAGCTCTAACCTGTGATACTGTGCTTGCAGAAAGCTAAACTCCTCCTTTATTCTATCACAAGATTCCGACACGGTGAACTTAAAAGGCTGACCCGGCTGTGGAGGCCCCTGTAAAAAAACAAAAAAAACACATGTTTAAAAACATTTCAAATAATCTAACTTTATGATTCAATTCAAATTGCATGGCTTCCCATCCAATGACGCTTGTGGCCTTCAATCACTAATTGGCCACATATATAACACTTGTTGCAAGATGGTAGAACCATTCGAGTTTACAAATCATTATTTTTCTTCTGTACTTATTAGTTATGATGACTATTTTGCAATTAATCAAACAATTAAGCCTGATGCATATTATGATAATTAATAACAACAATAGCGGCCCATGAAATATTAACAGAATTACATGCATGGCGTGCAGACTGTATACGAATGTCTTTTATATAATGTTGTTACAGAATTTTTAATTTTACAATTAAGGTTTCCAACGAAACACTGAATTAAACAATAGATTAATAGTCTCGTCAACCTTGGGGAAACAAGATCAACGGACATTGCAACACGAAAACCATATAGCAAGTGTTTCGCGAAAGGGTGAAATTGTTCAAGAAATGTTGGCAGACGCATCCATTTGAATAGCGAAACAAATTTCGTTTACTGCCGTCCATGTTGCTAATTAATAGTAATTATTATCTTTCATTTTCCAGCCCCCTAGCGATTATAAACCGGCTTCGCCAAACTTTTGAAAAAAGTGTTCTTGGAAACAAGTTGTAATTATACACGCTGTTTACATTTTCGTATAATGGCTCACAGGCCTAATAAAAAACGAATTAAATTTGGATTAGCTTCTTAAAAAAAACTATTATTCTACTCCCACATGTATTTTATCAAGTTTGAAATTGAACGTGATAAAGTTTCAATTTTATTCACATTGACATGGAGCAACCCTATTGATTGTCAGCATCAAAACCAAAATCACTGTATTATTGACGATTAAACCATAACAGCCCAGATCACAAGATTTGTAATCTCGTAATATAATCTGTGCATAAAAACGTACTTAATTGTATTATCAATTTTGTATAACAATTATAAACTTTTTTCAATACCAAAAAGTGGAAAAATGAAAAATTTAAATTTAAGTGCATGTAATTTTCAGGCGCCAATTTTGCAAAAAAAAGTAATGATTTGTAGTAGAAACTATAGAATTTACAATAAAAACTAAGTAGTTGTAGCAAGCACATGCACATTTGGGTATTCTGGCTCCCCTCGGAAATTTAAAAAAAAATATAATTCTTAGCATGTTAATACGGTTGGAATGCTGTCAAAATTGTGTTGAATTTATTGAATAAATTACAATTAATTAAATCCTGAACATCTAATTGTTGATACTAACATTTTTTTTAAATTTCCGAGGGGGGCCATGCAGAATACCCAAATTATACCCACATTTGGATAGATTGATTCTAGGGTCAGACATTTTAGATTTGCCCCGTAAATCATTACAAAAAGTTTCAAAATAAGCCTAACACATGCTTTATGTCAAATTTACTCGTTTAAATTAATTCCTTTTCTAAGAAGCTGGTTAATCTCAATGACGCTATAAAAAACCAGATTGATTTCCGCATTTACGCCTAATTGGCGCAAAAAAAAAAAAAAAAAAAAAAAAAATCAAATTAACAGAAATGGAGAAAGGTGAAAGTACACTGCATGCTGTCTGTCAGTGTCAAGGTTAACTCGACAACATTTGCCATTGAAGATAAGATAGGATATCATAAAAAAATAGCTAGGCTTATTGCAGCTAGGTTTTACTTTGTTATACATTTTTAATTATTTAGTAATCCAATTTTAATCTAGTTTAATAACGGTGGAAGTAACACTGATAGTCTATGTAGACTTCAGTACTGATGATACCACGTGGTTCTAGTGTTTTGGTGCACTTTGACCTTGCCCCTAAGAACACAAAATGAATTTACAGCAAAATCAAATTCCAAATGCATATAATTTGAAATTGTTATCAGGAACTTTGATTTTAATTAAACTAATCCGGCCATTCCGTTAAATTGTCAGAAAAACTATACAAGTGAGATTATACTTTTCGAAAACCTGTAATACTTAAACCTTTACACGTGTTTGCCGTTTTTCAAAATTATTTTAACTGTAGAATCACAACTAACCTTGGTTAAAATAAATCGTCCGTCATACAGGGATCGCATACAATTTGAAATTTAGTTTATAAAAAAACATTGTTTCCCTTTGGAAACATTCAAAATGGAACGCAGCCTCCACTTTGAATTCCTGCAAATCCGGTTATTATTAAAGAATAAATAAACTGAGAGAATGTAATGCAAATAATTACAGTAAACACAAGATAGTTCCCCCGTTAAAATAATTTCAGAAAAACTAACAAGTACATTTTTTTAAAAATGTGTGGTGTAGGAGGGCATGGACTTACGGGATGCCTCGCCGGGTTAGGATACATGACGCCTAAGGGCGATCGGGGTGGTCGCCAGGGGGTCGGCGATCGTCAGTGCCGCCACCTCCGTTCGCTAGACCACAAAAATGCGTATCGGCGGTCGTTTTCTTTAGCGGCTTCACGTCCCCATGGCCGCGCTACCACGAATCCGATGCAAAACGCTAGGAATCGACCGGTGGCCGAATGGGCGTGGGTGGCGGGGAGCGCCCCCAGCGGCGACTCCTCAAGCGACGACGGCCGGGGTCCGCCGCCAATTACCGAACATATCCGTCATCTTCCCGAGAGCTCGATACGAGGGCCATCCAGGCACGCGAGCCAAGAAACACGTGTGCGCACGCTATTCCCGAACACAAAAACCGAAACGTTACGAATCCGAAACAAGCGAATCCCTCCACTCTTCGGAGTCCGCAAAAAACTGCGGCGTCTCCCCCGCGTAGACGACGGCAGCAGCGTCGTCGTCGTTGCCGTGCTTTTTTTCCGGCTCTTTTTCTCCAGCACGCAGCGTGTTTTTTTGCTCAGCCGTCGGTGGTCGTTGGTCGTGACCCCCGCTCCGTCAACATGCCGCACGCACTGGCTTGACCAACGGCGAGGTTGAGCCGAGGCGGTAAAAGTAATACACTCGCCAAATATGGCACTTAATGATTGGCCCTATCAACAAACATGACCGTTCGGCAACGAGCCCACGTGGTGCTGCCGAAACCGGGCCACGCCTGCTAACACAGGGTCCGCCCAACGGGTGACTCGGGCTGTCGCTCAGCCGTTGCACGCTGCCAATGGGGATGCCAGATGCACGACCCCACGTGGTATGGAAGCCGGGGCTCCGCCTCATCCGTCAGACACGCCCGGCGGGTGACTCGACGCGCCGTCAGCCGTCCAGCCTTCAGCCGTCAATCACGGCGGCGCTGGGGAGGGGGCAGCAGCAGCGAAAGCAGATAATTACACAGGGTAGATGTCGTTCTTGATGAGCACTTGAGCGTGTAGTGTTGATGTAATACAAATGTAAGAAATCCTGGCGAATACTGGTTTCGTGTGGGCGGCTGCCTGCGCCGTCTTGCGTCTAGGGGAGTTTTGGCCTTTTTTTTCACGGAATAAAAATAAATAAACATTTGAGAAAATGTGCTGTTTTCAAAGACTAGAAATTCGGCTTCCATTGGTCAAGATGGCCGCCACGTTTTTTTTTTTAGGAAATATTTTTAAATTGCCTTCTTTGTTTCATCGTATCACGTTTTCTTTTACGTTATTTTTCCATCTTGCTTTTTCTTTCTATGGTCTAGTTATCTTTTTTGACGTCTTTCTTTTCGGTATTATAGCGTAACGGATAACGGCTGTTAGTCGGCTTACACGGCGCCGTTTCCCACCCTCTGTATTGCAATGAAAAGTCGATGGTCGTGATTGATCAAATTAGAGTGTTGTGATATGATGTATACTTAACAACATTGCTATTATTATTATAAATTTTTTTTTGCATCTCCACACTCATCTAATACATTGAGCCGGTGTCAAAAAGCTTAAATGACTGAATCGTCATCACTTAAGCTTTGGCTGACAGCGACTTTTGTTTTAGAGATAATGATTATGTTTACTTGAGATATTCTGATTATGTGTTACACTGTATCACAAGTGACACTGAATACACATACTGTATGTATTCAGATTATAAAATTCGAAAAATCATTACAAACATACAAAACATGCAATTAACGTGAAAACTTAGGTACATGAATGCAGCCATGTTGAACATGTAATGTTAAAGGTTCTAAATCCACCTAGAGGTGCTGAACCAGAATAAATATAATTTTTTTTATATTAGAAACAACATATTATGCAATAAAATATGTTGCTTAATCATATACAGTGTATATTCTGTTATACAATTATGTATATAGCTTCAGATAGTTTTCAAGTGCAGATTGAATGTTTTGAAAAACTTTTTGGAAGCCATTTTATTTGCCCCATGCTTTGTAAAGTAAAATGTCAATATTCTACAAATATCAGATTCATGCACCAAAAGCATGGTGGAGTTAAAGTAGGTAACTTGTGAAAACTTCCTCTAAGGCGCTTCGATAGCTTTCTTATTATCGTATACACATTAAACGAAGGTTGTGGGGGAGGAATAGATATTAGGGAAATCCATCGTTACAAAATATGGAAGTTGGCGTCACCTCCGTTTATGACAAACGCTCGAATGCAATTCGCATAAATTGGCCGCCTAATCAAAATAAACAGGCTGCGCAGTATAATTAGCAGCACCTCATTTCCCTCCGCACACTCACTGAAGGGTGTCAAATTGCCATAGAAATGGTAATGAGGTTTTGAGGATGAGCGCTTTTGTAATTACACTCCTTGCTGAGGGGGCGCTCGCCAGGGGAAATTCCCTCGTTCGATTCGACAAAAAAAAAGAAAGTTCTTCTTCCGTCGCGAATCAAGAAACAAAATATAAAAAAAAGTTGTATTTCGGCGAATCCATTTCCACATGGCCGCTGATTTCGTTTACCTCGGGCGCGTATTTCAGCCATCATGCAGCACGCTTTCGTTCATGCTAATTCAATAGGCGAAGAGGAGGTTTCGTACCCTCGGCGGCGGCTTAATCGCATTTTCGCTGTAGCCGGAGCGAAGGCTTCGGCTTCCGCTGCTTCTTTCGATTAAATGAAAATTCCGAACGCTGCGTCAGTAATTCCGAGGCTATTAGCGGCTGTCACTTTCGTTTATTGAGCAAACATCGCGGCCGAGAGGGCGGAGTGAACGGCGATCGAGCAGAGTGGACGCGGCGGAAGAGCGAGAGCGGTCGGCGTGGAAACCAAGCATCGGACCGCAAATGGCCGCAAGCACAGCACCTATATAAAACCTCTTGCTTCCATAAGCTATTAACGGATAAACGACGTCCACAAGCGAGACATGCAAATATTAAAATAAATATTTTATAATTCTTCGCCAGTGCATTATATTAGATTCCATTAGCGTATATACACGACTTGCATTTGTGTAATGAGCATTTTGTATGGTGTTTTTCATAGGGATTGTCCCATTTTGTCAATATTTCTTGTGACTTACTTGATAGGTGACAACCTGTCTCCTTTTTTATGTTATTACAGTGTTTTTCAACCTATGGCACATTAGATATTGTGATGTTATAACAGAAATATTTCAACGAGTCAAAATGTGACTCGACCTTATATTTTAGAAGACATTTCAGTATTGCATTAGTGTACTGCAGTATACTTTACAGCAAAGCTTTGGTGTATTGCAGTGAAACGTTTGTCTGCAAATGCCAAAATTACAAGGTTAAAGTTATAATGTTTATAATCCTTGCATATTTTTTTTAAAAAATACCAGAAATTGTATTTTACCCCATTACGAAAGCGTCACTGCAATAGTGCTTTACACTTCATTACACCCTGTATAATATATTACATTTTATAACTCGAAAATTTTCATTATGAAAGTTTTAGAGAAGGCGATTAGAAAAATTAAATACATTTCATTTTGATATGTATACAGTATATGCATTTTATTCATCTTGAAATCTTTGAAATAGCGGGATATAAAGGTTTCTCCCATTGACGGAAGAGCCAAAATTTAATTGGCTCTACAAATCCGTCGTTTTCTCTAAGCTTTAGTAAGATGGAGCTAGCCATTTGAGCGGTCGATATAGTAGCACGTCGGAATGCGTCAGCATCAAATTTCCCCGATACAATCGCAGATAGCGTCGAATAAATTGATCTCCATCACCTCGTGCGGTCAGCGTTTGTGGACAATGGAAACACGCGCACGCCTATCATTGCAAGTGCATCAGACACCGTATTGATTTCCCCATCTTCCTCCTCCTGCTCTTTTAACCCTCCCTTATGCATTACTCGCAGTCGAAGTAACGTCGGGATACTAAAAAGGAAATGTTATTTCCCTAGTGATCTGGTGCGAGTCTCTCGCCTTCATTAGATTAGCATTCACCTGAGTTGGTCGAGTGCTGCATATGCGACGCCCTTGCAAATCAGCTCCACAGCCCTCTTTAAAAACGACGTCGACGAGAGCCTCCTTATTACGCAACGTCAAATGCACAAACGCGTTATAGGGACAGATCGATTCACCACCCCCTCTTGCTCTTTGCAAGGCCACGGGGACGATTTATGGAGCATCCCAACGGCACGTGTATGGTCATTACGGAAAAATCCATTCATGGCTACTTCCAATATTCCAACAATTTTAGTTATTCGGTTTTATAACGATTTTATATGGCCTAACACGGAAATCTACAGCTTTAAAGTCAGGTTTTAACATGTTTCCACATTTGGAAATATAGTTTTATTTCTAGTTCAGCGCCCCCTCCCCCCTCACCCATTATAGATGGCCGCTGCTGTAGCCCTGGAGAAAAAATTATACATGGACATATATGTCCTTATATAACAGTTCCGTACGGTATGACTTGTGATATTTCCATATATGTCCAATTTGTGATATATCCATGAATGTCATCTCACATATATTATATATTCATAAATGTGCTATATGTAATTTTTCCACTAGGGGTATATAAAATACCCAATTACAAAAAGCAGTACAATTTAACAATAACAAAACAAAAATATGTAAAACAAGAATTGCCAGATTTTAAAAACCATCTCATACACTATTCCAAAAACAAAAAACCCGTACGCCACCAGGGGGTGCTGAAACGGAATAAAGATAACTCCTGTTTTCTATTCCAGTTTCCATCACTAAAGAAATCCAACGTTGGCAAACCAGTATAGCATCATCCAATCATAGATTTTTGTCGAATAAAAAAATAATGCAAATTTCATGAGGTCAGGACCTGCCGCTTATTGCATCCCTTAATGGCCGCATGGGATATAAATTAAACGATAAGACACAACTCACGAGCGCCCCCGCAGCCCACCAGGGGCAAACCTCACGTGCTCATCAACGTGGTGTTATCTATAATGCCAATGGAGTGGTGCACGATTTCGAAGGTGAAATAAAGCACGATTATACAAGTACTTTGATACAGTGCATAGAGTCTCACATATGCGAAGCTCACTTGTATAAAACATTCAGTTATACAAACAATTTCTTGTTCCCCGGAAAAACTCCATTTAACCCTGTGTAATGCAATATTCGCTTATACGATATTCAGTTATACAAAATTTCCACTTATACAAAGGGTGATTCCTTTCCCTGATGTAATCCCCTTGTGTAAATACTATTCAATTATAAGAAGAGCTTTTTGACATAATTGTGAAGCGTTTCGTCTATTCTAAAGACGAAAACGAAAAAGAGTAATGTTATTATATTGACTGTGAACAGGTCTTATATAATATGTATAGCTTGCAGGAAAAACAAGCAAACTAAAATTACAGAGTTTTTTAAGACGAAATAAGCACATTTCCGAAGATGTAACTAAAGTTACATGTACCTTATTGTTTGTGATTCTATCAAATACATCTTTTTTTTTGTTTTTGTTCTTCTTTGTATGTATACATAGGGGCCATTCAAAAATTATGTCACACCTAGGGGGGTGGGTTGTTTGTTTTTTGTGACAATTGTGACCATGGGGTGGGGGGGGGTTCGGTAAT
>JAQGAE010001795.1:0-20726 GCA_034696685.1 Julus scandinavius
GCCTTAGCAACCGTAGAACACGAAAATCTATACTGGATGCGTTTTTAAAGTAAGGGCCGTTTTGTCATTAGATGACAAAGATCTATGATATAAACCTGTGTTTTTCAACTCGTGTGCCGTGAAGGGTCTGCAGGTGTGCCGCTGAAGTTTTATTGTGGTTTAGTTCTAAAATTGTCGCGGCACACTGAACAAGAGTTTAGTTGTCAAGGCACACTATCCTATGTTTATGAAGAGACTGTCTGATAAGTTTTTAAAGTAAAGGCCGTTTTCAAATAAGAAGCAAATATATTGTGACTTGATGGGTCTGCAGGTGTGCCGCTTAAGTTTAATAATGGAAAAATCGAAAATTTGCCTTCTATATATACGCATTTGAAATAGAAAACGTTGAAAGTGTTCAGTGTTTTTCAACCTTTTTCAGCTCACGGCATACTAAACTAGACCTAAAATTGTCGCGGCATACTGAACAGGGGTTAAAGTTGTCAGGGCACAGGCACACCCTTCTGCTTTCTATAATCTTCTCAATGTAATAAACTGAGACAGTGAATTCAACCGTTGTGCTGTGACACAATTTGTGGATGTACCATGTTGGAGGGTCAACAAACATTAAACATGTTCAGATTATTTTTTTATTAAATACATTTTCATTTTATTTCATTGAAAAATGCGAGAATATTGTATGGTGTGCCGTGGCAATTTGGCTCACTGTCTAGTCTGCCATTTTGTGTGCCGAGAGTTTAAAAAGGTTGACAAACACTACTGAATCATATAAATAATATTAGAAATTTTGAAAGTGGCCCTTACTTTAAAAACGGCCATTACTTTAAAAACACTAACTTCTAAATTTACTGCAGTTTAACTGCTGTAATCTCTAATAAAGACAGCAGTTTGGCTTCAGTTATCCTTATTCACAAACTGCAGTTTTACATCAGGTAAATGTACATTAGTTTCTATGTATAAAACATGTTAGTAAACATTATAGTGTGAATGATGGACGTCAGTTACATTTTTTTTTTAAAAAACATGCAGCAGTTTGCTAACTTATTTTTAAAACTTCAGTTTTGAGCATTTAGAAGTTGCCTTCGTTTTTTTGCATGTTTTTGTTGTTTTTCCCCAATTATTTCGTTGTTTTCATGCGCAATATTTTCAATATTTCATGTTAAAATTTTGTGTTTTGTCTTCGTTTAATTTCAACTACTTTTTTCTGTGATTTTAATGAATTTTTCTCGTTTTTAAATTAAAATTTTCATTAAAACCTCAGTTCAATTTTTGTTTTCTGTCACTAATAGTTTCAATAAATTTAATTGATTTTCTACACCAAAATCATTTCTTTTTTGCATGATTTTATTTCATTATTAATTATTTTATATTATTTTTAATTTAGATTTATTTTAATTTCATTCTCATTTTTAACATTTAACATTTAATTTTGTATGTTTTAATTGAAGAACGGTTAATTGTTTTTTTAGAAATGAAAGATTTTTTAAAGATTCTTGAATTTAGAATCGTGAGCCAAGTGAGGATTTGCATAAACTCAAGAATCGGATTTTGAAAGGTGAGTGATGTTATATCTGAGGACGAGTCTGAGAATCTAAACAAAGTGAAATTGGCTAAATCTTGGAGAATCTCAGATAATATCCTTGAAATCTAAATAATGAATTCTTCAGGATTTGTACCAATTAATCTAATTCAAGTCTTTAAACTTTTAGAGAAATTCTGGATGAATCTTCGAAGAATCTAGTAATTCAAGTCCTTTATACGTAAAAATCCTATAGATTAATTTTGCAAGAATCTGATGAGGATCACATGAAGAATATGGACGAGATTCTTATAGGATCTCAATAATTGACTTTTAAGGATCTTGTACCAATTAATGCATGTAATTTAAGTATTTTACATTAAATCATATAGATGAATCTTACAAGAATCTGGAGAAGAATCTGATGAGGATCTCAATAATGGATTCTTAATACATGCAGGTTTTAAGCGTACCAATTAATGTTCAAGTCTTAAGAATTTTATAGAGATATCTATGGAGAAATTTTGCAAGACTGAAGATGAATCTGTGGATCTAAAGAATCATGAAGAATATTTCGAGGATCATAATCGATGAATCTTGACACAGTATACAGTGAGTATCTTTATATAGATTGCATTCTATTCGAAGTGCGTGCTTTTTTTTTAGAATATGGCATTCTATTCGAAGTGCGTGCTTTTTGTTTAGAATATGGCGTTCTATTCGAAGTGCGTGCTTTTTTTTAGAATATGGCGTTCTATTCGAAGTGCGTGCTTTTTGTTTAGAATATGGCATTCTATTCGAAGTGCGTGCTTTTTTTTTTAGAAAATTGCGTTCCAAACATTTTAGAATGTGCATAAATTAGAAGGCGTGCATGCGTTCGAATTGCACTTTATATAGAATTTATGAAGAAGGCGCCTGTTTAATGCACACACACGCGTTCATTGGTTAGGCCTAAATTGAGGAGGTTATTTATTATATATATAGATGGCGTCTCTTCTCATAATGGCATTTACTCAATTTGCTCTCCTTCTGCTTTTTTTTTTTACAAAATGCAAAGTGCGTCTTAATGGCTTTTAGAAGATGCATTACGAGGGTCATGTGATCGTGTCACGGGAAATATTTAACATGCATGCATCCACATGTGTGCATGTTATATTTGGTGCATTCCGGATATAATCGAACCATGGACGCATTTATACAGTTTTATGATGTTTTGAATCGTATCATGCAAAATTATGATGTTTTAAAGTTATATTATGAGTTTAAAATATGTTTTTCAAGTAAATTATAAGACTAAAAATATATATTTTTAATTATGTTTGAAAATATATTTTAAATTAAATTATGCTATAATACGAAGTCATATTTTTAAATTAAATTGGTTTTTTTAAAATAAATATATACGTTTGAAATTGATTTGAACTAAAATTATATTTTTAAATGCATATATTTTTTTTAAATATATAATTTATATTGCCATATTGCCATATACAGACTTGTCCAATATCAAAATTATATATATATATATATATATATATATATATATGTTTTAAATTAAATTATTATATCATTTAATTTAATATATTTTAATGTATTTTAATATATTTTTCATATTTAAACTTACAAATTTCTACTTTTTTAGTGTTATTTTCACATTTTTCGTTGCAGTGGGCCTGTTTTTTGTTGGCCAATGGGAGCGTTGCAGTTCATTGATTGACAGATGATAACATTTCCTCTCTTCTGATTGGCTGAGGGGACATTTTGGGCGTTCTAAAGGGCGTTACCTTACCAAAATGAAGATTTCAAAGATTACAAAAAGGTAAAAAATATCTTAAAAATGATTGAATAACACAAACATAAAAAGGTTAAAAACAAGTAGCAAATCTAATAAAAATCTAATAAAAAAGCAAATGTGAGAAATGCAAATGTTTTTCTTTATAAAGAAAAACATTGTATATATAACAACGAAATAATGCAAATTTTGTATCGTCTCGAAAAACAGGATTTTTATATATTTTTTATAATATATATATATTCAAAAAAAAATTGACAAAAGGTAATAAAAATGATTCGATCGATTTAGTTGAATTTTAAATGAAGGAATAGAAAATGATGTTGGAATTAACCTCTTTTAATTGATTAGCAATGGCCATTAACATTTCAACTAACTTTTTTATACTTGATAATAGGCCTATTTCTGATGTTGAATAAACATAAATCAAACGCTCCTTTGCTTTTTTTTTTACCTTTTACCATTTGCGAAAAACGTGATTTGCACAGAAATCTTTAAATTATTTTCTTCATCTTGAATTGAAAAAAACAACATTTAATGTTTATGCAAACAAAAGCGAAATTCAGAAGGATTAATTCGCTATAAAAACTAAATTAGGCTTAACGGAATGCTCGTTATAAACGCCTTAGGCACAATGCCTTTTATAGGCCTTTAATATGACGTTTTAGGCCTAACAAATTGGTTTAAGCCTAAATATAATGTTTTAGCCCTTTATAAGGATGTTTGAGGTTTTAATTTGAAGGTATGATGCTTTATGAGGTCCTTATACATGCATGACATTCCAACATTCAGATGTTTTAAGTGCCTTATAGGTGTTTATTAGGGCGTTTAAGGCCTAAAGAACGTTTTAAGCCTAATTAACGTTTTAGCCCTTTAATAAGGATGTTTGTGGTTTTTATTGAAGTATATGAAGCTTTATGGGGTCTTTATAAACGATATTCTGTAAAACTCTAATGCTTTAAGGGCATTTTAGGTCTTTAATTGGACGTTTGATGACTATAATGATAAATAGTTATTAATTTATAAAAAATCTAATGTTAATTGGATTAAGGCGATTGTATATCTTAATGAACATGCATATATATAGTTTTAGGATTTTTATTGGAAATATAAAATTTTATATTATATTAAAAATGTATAGTGTTTATACGAAAATTGTATATTTGCTTAATTTTAAAATAAAATTTTTAATATCAAAATTATTTATATATAATCTTGTATTTCAAACTGCATGCATGTCTCACCAATAAAATGTATAGCAATTTATATATATATAGATATGTTAATTCAAAGTTAATTTATTAAGAAGCTATCTCAATGGTGTTACATTTAAATTAGATAAACATGCATATAAATATTATATTAAATATTAAAAATATTCATTTTGTATAACTTCCATGAAATCTTTACACTGAAAGTGGTTTAAATAATATAATTATTATAATAACACCCTGATTAATTTTTAAAAATTGAATACATGAAATTGATATAGACATATGTATTAATTCAATATCAAACTTTATATATCCTTCTCTAATAATTTTAAATTTAAAGTATAAAATTCTCAAGTGATTTATAAACGTTTATTTTTATATTCTAATTAAATTAAATTAGATTCCAATCATTTTGAATAATTTGAATTTTATTTCTTTATTCTTTTCATTTTATTGATTTTGATTTCCATTTAATTAAATCGTACAATTTTATAGTATCAAATTTAAATTTTACTTATTTAGCATTTTTTTAAAATTTTTGTAATTGTTGAATTATATAAGGTATGCATGTGTAGTTTTTTAAAATTTATCTTAATTGCAAATTTAATTATATTTGTATATTATTTTAAAATATTTCATATACATATATTATAAGTTATGTTTAATTTTGTTAATTGATTTTTCTTATATTTTTATTCAAATAATTGGCTAAGTTTTATAAATTTTCTTTACATTTTCGTATCTTATATTTTCTAAAACTTTTTCTAATTCAAATTGTATTTTGTTTTACATTTATTTTAATTTGATAATTTTTTCATATTTTCCATATATAATAATTCTATTTTTAATTTTATATTTTATTTTCATGTATAATCTTAAAGTAATTTTAAAATGTATATATATATTTGTATAGGAGGAGCTTTAAGGTTGAGGGGGCGTGTCCCCTGAGCGTGTTTTTGGCGATTCCATGAGAGGGCGCTTCCGATGGCGTTGTCGTCGCGTTCAGTCGTCGCCCGTGAGTCGTGCCTTCGTCGCTTCGTCGTGCATCGTCGCGAGAGGGAGCTCAGTCGTCGCTTCGACGACCCCTCACCTTTGACCCAGGAATAACACACGGTCTTATCTTATACAACACACACACACCTACAATTTAGGGAACCACAAAATAAGGTAAGACTGATTTAGAACACACAAAGTGTTCCAAATTTCTTTTTTTTTAAAAACCTTCGCGTGTTCGAAAAATGCACGTGGGCGATTCGAAGTGCGTGCACTTCATTCTTCTACTGTTCCAATGTTCCAATGTTGTGTTCTAGAACAGAACACTTTTTCGTTCCTTTTTCAAACTGCATGTTCAAAAAAAAACGCACTTGGGCGTGCTCTCAAGTTCTACTTGCTGTTCTAATGTTCCATTTTGGAACAGAAAACTCCTCAAGGTTGAACATTTGAAACTTGGTTAATCACTTCACTTAATAAACTATGGTTAAGTTGGATTAATATTAATTTATCTAGTTAACTTAATGAATGCAGTGGTATTTAAATTAGATTAGGGCATAAATAATAGACTAATGTAGACTGTCTCCATTATATGTCATGTCTCTTATAGCTGTCTTGTACACTCTCTGCATGGTCTCTATTAGTCTGGTGTTCGGTTTCTTATCTGTCTGTAATATAGAAGGATTTCTTTTATATTATATTATAATCTAAGACAGAAGCAACAGACAGTATAGACTTAAACTATCTCTTAAACAGTAGTTCTAGTAGCCCAGCAGACAGTAAAGATACCTGGCCTGCCTCTTATAGACAGAAACGGCACAGTTGGCTAATAACCTTATACCTTTTTAATCAGTATACATATATTCTCTGTTAGTAGCTTGTGTCCATAGTAGCCCAGCAGACAGTACTTACACTTAACCTGACTTTTATAGACAGAAGCAGCAGATAGTTGACTTATAACCTGCATACAGTATTCACATGCATTCTCTAATAGTAGCCTGTGTCCGTATAGTATAGCACAGCAGACAGTACTTATATTTAACCTGTCTCTTATAGACAGAAGCAGCAAATATATAGTTAACTTATATACTCCTCAAACAGTAGCCTCTATTAATAGCTTGTCTCTATTAGAAGCCTGTGTCCATAGTAGCCCAGCAGACAGTACTTTGACTTGACCTGTCTCTTATAGACAGAAACAGCAGACAGTTGGCTTATAGCCTATCTCTTAAACTGTGTACATTAATTCTCTATCTGGTCTCTATATTATAGTAACCTGGTCCAGATTAGTATAATCTGTCTATACAGTAACATGTTTCTATGCTTTTCTTGTATACAAAAGCATTATTAACCGGTCTCTATTAGTAGCCGGGTTAGAATATAATAGAAACATAACATCAATATGTTTTGAATTTAAGGAAAACAAAAAACATAAATAGAGACAATTGAGTTTTATTTTTCATGCGACTGGTTTCGTATTTCGAATGATGACACGAATTTTGTAGAAATTTGATACGAAAATTTGTCTCATCAGTCAATAAAATAAGAAAGTGCTTCGAGTGGAAATTCTTCTTAGTAACTTCAATTTTCTTAGTTTGTCAATAAAAATTGATTTCTTTTGCATTCTTAGACATGTTTAAGGTAAGCTAAAAAGATAGGTGTGATAAAATAAAATTTATAAGTTTTATAAAATCTCTAAATTGTCAATGAAAATTTACATATTTTTAACAAATTCATAAAACATTTGTCATTTTTATACACCTCATAAGAAAGTAATCCGAGTTTCTATTGACAATCTTGTATATTTGAAGCATCTATAAATGTATATCATCATTTGACATCCTAAGAAATTCTGTGACATTCTTTGGGTATTCTTACCCAACATCCTGCTATATTCTACACGAAAACTTGTAAGATTATACATTACATTATAATTTATGTAACATCATCAACATTATAAGGTAACTGTGTGTGACATCATAAGTCCATGTAACATTCTGAGACATATTGCATACAACATATAACAAAAAATACAATTCTTTGACATTCTAACACAACATTATGTATACAATATTACATATATAGCATCCTATATGATAGTGTTAACATGCATTGTGTGACATAATTCTATGTATAACGTTCTGTGACATTCTATACAAAGTCCTATACACCTAAAACACCCCATTCTTTGACATTTCATAGCACCTTAATATAGAACCATGACATACAATTGCAATAAATGATTAATTTGTATTCGTGTGACACATATGATGTATATGTGGTTCACCAGATGTACAACCACATGTCAGTTGACATGACGACTTCATTTCTACAGAAAAATCGGTACTCCGGAATGTGACTTTGACGCCATCTTGTCCGAAATATGTCATTTCGTCCATTAGGACAAGAAGGACGTAGTGACGCCCCCTTAAGTGCATGCTACAAACCTTAATTCCTTATTTTCAACACGAAATTGTTGACAAAAATACCGCTGGGATCGCCCTAGGCCAAACACTTTCACAACTACCTATACCTCTTAAACCACTTTCAGAACGGGGCTTTTACTTATATTTAGGGTTATTATTAGAGACCCCTTAATGTCTTAGGCCATTTTTATGGACTCACTCCCATCTCTTACTTGAATACGCTTCAAAATATCGCTTTTTTAATATCGAGGGGGGCGAACACGAGCATTTTTAACTCAATTTTTGATCCGAATCTGCCTTGACGTCAACTGACGTTCCACGATTGCCATGACTACACAATTGTCATGGCAATCGTGGAACGCGAGCGCGCGCTTTTTCCTTAGCAAAAATCGAACGCGAGTGCGCGCTTTTTCCTTAGCAACCGTGGAACGCGCGTGCAAAGCAAAAATAGAACGCGAGTGCGTGCTTTTTCCTTAGCAACCATGGAACGCGAGCGCGTGCGTAGCAGAAATAGAACGCGAGTGCGCGCTTTTTCCTTAGCAACCGTGGAACGCGCGTGCAAAGCAAAAATAGAACGCAAGTGCGTGCTTTTTCCTTAGCAACCATGGAGTTTTTATACAACTTTTATACTAAAATATTTTTTGTGAGTTTAATAATTGTCCTATTAATTTGAAATTTTAAGGATTAATGGTTTAACTAAGTGACTGTGTATACAAAAATTTGAAGCCAATTCTGTCAAATCTATACTGTCAAACTTTCAAATTTGAAAAATGTGTGTGGAATTTCTCGTTTTAGCCCACTTATTGGGTATAAATGACACTTTGTGGATTAGATAATTTTGCAAAAATGAATATAATAACTTGTATTTATCAGTTGTTAGACTGAAAAACGGTAATGAGTTGTGACTGAAATAAGATGAAATGTGCATGTTTTACTTTGAAAAACTTACTGCAGCGCAATTTTCATCTTATATGCTTAAATAGTTAATTCAGTTTCAATTTTTCGTAAAATGATTTCGACTTATCTTTATTCATTTAGCAATGTTAGACAAATGCATATAATTATCAAAATTGACAAAAATTGCAATTCTGGTTCATTTTGCATACTATATAAAACCCAAAAACTATTGAAAATTTTAAAATTATAGATGTAGATTAATATATTTGTGATACTTGTTTAATAACTTTTAAGTGGATATTTAATGTCCCAAAACTACTACCATTTTTTATAAAAATTTGATATTAAATTTTGAATTTTCTGCAACATGTTTGTTAGCATAATAATAATATGCCAATGTTTTTGTTTTGACAATTTTTTTAATCGAGGTTAAAATATGAAGGCAGATAAAAACGAGTCGTTATCTTAATCAGCGATAAAATCCGCATTATTTATTAAACAGACTCGTTTTTATTTCACTTCATTATTTTTTAATTCTTTTTAATCTACTTTTTTATTACTTTTTCAATTATTTTTATTTGAATTTCTAAGGTCTTAGAAAAGTCTTAACCTTAAACCTTAAACATTTAGTGTCGTCAGCAAACATTATTATCTTCAACATTTAAACAATCTTTTAAACCCTTCGAAGCACTTTTAGGACCATTTATAGGCTACATATATCTTCGAAATTTTGAAATCCTGCATAAAAAGACCTTTAAAAGCCTTTGAAGCCCTATGAAGTTCTTTTAAGGTTGATTTATACATTGTATATGCATGCCCTTTTAGTGTTTTTCAAAGCCATGCATATATGACATGCTTTTAAGGCCCTTTAAAGCTCCATTTAAGTTCTATTAATGCCTTTTTAAACCCTTTTTAAACCATTTGAAGCCCTATAGCGCCTTACAAAGCAACTTAAAGGTCCCTTAAGACCATCTTAAAACTCTTCAAAGGCATGTAAAACCGTTTAAAGGCCCATTAAATCCCTACAAAACCATATAAAATTATTCCAAGCAATTTTAAGGACCTTTAAGACTATTCAAAGTTATATAAAACCATCTTAAGGCACATTAAGGCACTACTAAACCCTATAAAGTCATACAAAGCAACTTTAAGGACCCTTTACAGTCCATTAAGGCCCTAAAAAACTTAGAAAGCCATAGAAATTCCCTTTAAGGTCCTTTAAGGCCCTATAAAGCCATACAGTCATTTTTAGGACCCTTTACTGTCCCTTTGAAGCCCTTTAAAGCTTTTCAATGTCATTTTATGGCAGATTAAAGCCCTAAAATACCCTACATTATCATATAAATCCACTTTAAGGCTTTTGAAGGCCCTTCAAGGCCCTTTAAAGCCATACAAAGTCGTCATTTCTAAGCCATTTTAAGTCTCATTAAAGCCCTACACAACTCTATAAAGCCATAGGTAGATATTTTAAGGACCTTTAAGGCCCCTTTAACTCCGTATGAAGCGCATTAATGCCTTTAGTTATCTCTAAAGCCCTTTTAAAGCACTTCAAAGGTACTTGAGGCCCATTGAAGTCCCTTGAATCATGTGTATTTCATAGCATTAATGGTATGTGCGCGTGCCGCATGCTTGCAGCGCCCCAGGCGGTCGTTTTGTTATTAGACATATCAATATCTCTATGCGATCTTCCAGATTAGATTAACACGGGGCGTTGGCCGAAGCACCTCAACGGCCTTCAATGAAGGAATAAATGCACACACTCTTGATTGATATATCTCGGAAACTACTTAAGATACAATTCAGATGTAAGTGAGAGGGTTCTTAAGAATTTAACCCTCTATCGAATGCTGTAAACCGCAGCGCCCTACGACGACCGGGTCAAGAATTATGGGTAGAATAAGGAATATTGTCATTTTTGTACATGTCACTTACAACATGTTGTAACTCGGAAAATACTTAAGAAACGTTTGTTTTGTGAGAAGGGAGTTTCTTAAGCCTGTCACGCTCTATCCAATAGCGAAAACCGCATTTCGATACGACCAATGAGAAACGAGTAATGGGCGAAAAACGAATCCAAGATGGCGGCTTCCATGGGCACCGCCATCTTGGAGATACAATGATGCATTATATGGAGATGTAGGGGTGTTTATAAAATGTCAAACAGCCCATACATCGAGTTGACATCTTGGAATCGCCAATTTGCAAAAATTGTTGGTGCAGCGAACAAACTGCTTAGATTCGTTCGACGCGTATTTCGAGAATGTGCGCAAAATGTAGCGGAAACTGTCTACGCCAACTCTGGTTCGCCCTATTTTGGAATATTGCGCTCCTGTTTGGAACCCTCACAGGATGGTTCATATTCAGGATATAGAGATGGTCCAGCATAGGGCAGCCAGTTTTGTTAAGGGCAGTTACATCAACATTCCGCGAGTGTGACAGAAATGCTCCACTCTCTAAATCGGGACACGTTGAAGTCCAGAAGCGAAAAGTTATCTATGGGGTTATTCAAACGTTTTAATCTTTCTCTTAATTCAAATATATTAACGCCTAACGAGCACTCTAGGAGTAGACATAATCACTCAAATCCTTTGACCGAGCTTCATGCCAAGACGGATGCTTACTATTGGTCCTTTTTTTGCGTGCAATTAGACGATGGAATAACCTAGCTGGCGATTCTCTTGATTTAGTAAAAATTCAATCTAACAATGATGTGTAAGTTGCTACTGACTTAGGGGAGTATTCTCGCGAAATTGGGTACCACCCCTCCCTACCATATGACATTTATTTGCTGACTTTAGGGTACTGAGTTGAATTGACTTAATGTATATGGAGATGTTGGGGCCTTAAAGCACAGACAAGAAATATTTGAACATAAATCTTAAGGTGCGTATCCACCAAAAGCAACCTTACACATACAAACATTGATGTGTCCAGAAGTGTTTACGATAATATGTGAAAAACCGCCGTTTTTTTTACACCTTTTGATGTTTATTGATGTGTCGTAGCGATCGCTGGAAAAAAATATCTCAAAAAATGAAAACAAAGTGTGTCAAATGTGTGTTAAGGCGCTTTTACCAACGACTATTTTTGATGACGTAGAGCATTGCACCATGTGGTTTTCACTTTGAAAAATGCCTTGTTTCTCGAAATGTGTCATAGGTGCGTACACTCGTGTTTTTTTTACACAATTGTCAACACATGTTTGGAAAAACACGCTAAAAACTTTGTTTTAGTGTTTTTTAGATATGTTTGATGTGTGTGTGTTTCTTTTGGTGGATACAAATCTTGAATGAACATATCCATACATGTGACAATAATATTCAACCACTTATTAAAAAAACATTGTGTACAATTGAGGGTTTTCTTGAAGATTTAATGAGTCTTAAACCCTCAAAATATGAATTTTTATTATCAAATTTACTAGAATAAAAAATAGTAGAAACTTTCCCTCCCCCCCCAAACTTTCAAAGAAATCCAAATGTATTATTTTAAATCATTTGGAAGTTGGCTTTTGATTTGGTGTCACCAGGGTCGTTAAAAACAAGTTTCTCGTCTTATGTTTTTTGTATCAGAAGCAATTGAACTCTTAATTTCTATGATTTTCTAATAATTTTTTTTTTATTTAGTTTTTTACGATGTGGTGAAAGCGATCCTGTTCCTTAATTGAATCACTCTTATAATGAGACAGGTGCTTCAAAAAACCTCCTTCTCGATAGGAGGAGGAGGAGCCATATCACGTCCACATCTAAAAAAAACATTTACATTTTCCGTTATTCCCCCCACAAAAATACACAATACGAGATAAAATCGCCTTTTTAGATGTTTTTTTGTGTCCCAACATGGCCGCTCCCATGAAAGCGGCCATATTTGATCACGAAAGACTAAATGCATGGCGGCACGTGAGCCATTTGGAATTCTCGTGCAAGCGGCCATCTTGTTTTTTGGAAGCACGCGCGGGATTTCAATGTTGCGCGTGATGAGTTTCCAAGAAGGCTCGTGACTTGAAGTGCACGTGCTTGTTGTCATGCCCGCGCGCCTTTGCTAAAAACAACATGGCGGCTTCTATACGGACGCCGTCATTACGGAATAGCAATGCTAAAAGTCCGTACGCCGCTAGGGGGTGATGAAAAGAACATTAACTTGCTTCCATGGCTGGCTATTGGGAATGTATGGGCCATAATGTGGCATATGGGCATCTCTGGGGCAAAATATAGCATAATATGGAATATATATAGGGCATAATATGGCTAATAGACATAATATGGAATACATATATAGGCATAATATGGCTAATATGGACATAATATGGAATATATAGGGCATAAAATGGAATATTTATTGCATAATATGGAATAGATAGGGCATAATATGGAATACATATATAGGCATAATATGGAACATATAGGGCATAATATGGCTTATATGGGCATCTATAAGACATAATAAATTTTATATATGGGCATGTATCATCAATAGGACATAATGGCAAATATGGACCTATATAGGGTATAATATGGCCCTTTATTATTTTGCCACCCTTGCATATATAATTGGCCTCATTTGTTTATATTCCAATTATGTATAATTCATGATTTTCCACTATATATACATATAAGATATACTAGCAATACTGTAAACATGGCCAGAATTAGCCATATGTTAAATGTCCATACGTCACCAGAGGGCGCTGAACCCAATCCCCCCGCAAAAAAAATGAAAAATGTAGGGTGAAACAAAAGGGTGAAAAGTGTGATTTTTGAAGGCTTAAAAACAAGGCCTGTTTTTTTCCGAATTGGATGCCAAGAAGTCCGGAGATGGCAGATAGGAGGGGAACATTCCAGAGATCTGGGCCGTAGAAGGAGGCAAAAATCACTCCCAGGCTGATAAGGACAATCCACAAACACACCACTTAGTTTAATGGACCAGGGCGGGGGTCAAAGGTCACCCGACTGCGTCGCCCAGACTCAAGGGCGCTTTATACAATCCCCAGATATTGGGGGCGGGATATACCCTTTAACACGAAACAACTTTAATTTATTCAAAATGAACACTCTACATGACTAATTGGATCTGCCCATAGAAACACGTGTATCATCATTAATTAGCCACCATTTGTCCATGTTTCCTTGCTCCTTTCATCATGGCCATGCATGGATGGGCATATCTGTATACAGTGGAACCTCGGTTTACGAACTTAATCCGTTCCTCGACCCTGTTCGTGAACCGAATCAATTTTTCCCATTGCATTCATGTAAATCCAAATCTATATTGCAATTCAGAAGCTTAATAGAGCCCATACATGACTATAAATGTCCATGACAACGATAGAATAATAGAACGCGTTTCCATGGCCAAGATGGAATAATAGAACGAGTTTCCATGACAACGAAAACAAATAGGTTTCCATGACAAAAAAAGTAAATAGAACGTTTCTCCATGACAACGATAGAATAATAGAACGCGTCTCTATGGCAACAAAAGTAAATAAAAGGTTTCCATGACAACCATAGTGAATTAGAACGCGTGCATGCACATGGCAAAGATGGAATAATAGAACGAGTTTCCATGACAACGATAGAATGTTGTGTGTTGCCATTGTGAAGATAATCGTCGTGTCGTTTTTTGGTTAGTTTGAATGTTAAAAAGGACGTTTTAGTCGTTGAAATGTCGAGTTTTTTTGTGTTGATTAATTAAAATGGCGGTTTGGTTAAACGTCTAACTGGTTAGGAGGTTTTCCTTCTGTCTTAATTGAGAAGATTTAATCGCGACGACAATTTATTTGACGCCCGAAGAAAACTTCTTAATAAATCTAATTAGAAAAAAAAAAGTTTGTCAAAGATCGAGATTGAGGATCAACAACCCACATCAAAATGGCAAATGTCCTTAAAAATGAAGTTTTCAACTCTCTCTCTCTCTGAGGGCATTTCATTTTATTACTATACTCATCCAAATTTAGCTATTTCTCATAAAAAACAAACAACCACTCTCTAATTAATCTTAAATGAAGCACTTTTTTTTTGCACTTTTACTGAAATTTTTCTACATCATATAACGAATATACGTATAATTAACATTGCATCAAACTTGTAGTAATTGCACAAAATTCCTGTTAATTATATATATATATATATAGGACCTAAACCTGACCAATTTCTATATGGAATGAGCCATATTTTGTATTTCTATACCTGGATTCATATGTCCAATTTGAGTATGCTATTTGAGTCCATATTGTGGAGCCACCCAAGGTGAGTTTAGTATTCTCAGTGGGTGGGTGTCCAAATGTCCAAATGCACCGGACACGCGGTCTTATCTAATGAGCATTTCACATGCCTAATTACGACCGTATTTCAGATTGTGTCAAAAAGAAGAAGAAAAAAAACACGAGCAACGAAGCGAAATATATTTACAAAAAAAACACAAAACATCTGACAGGAGACAAAATCACATTTGAAAGAAATATATATCAAACTGATAACAAACAAAAAAAATCCACGTATAAACACTTCATTTATATACGTGCAATCTTATATTTATAGGGTCCAAAACTGGGTGAAAATAAAAGTATATAGTATACTGCATTACAATAATACATTTATAGAATTATTTGTAGAACGTTTAGTCACGCCTTCTTTTTACTTTCCTTGCCATGTGCAAGTGTTCTATTTACTTTCGTTTCCATGGAAACGTGTTCTATTTACTTTCGTTGCCTTGGAGACGCGTTCCATTTGCTTTCGTTGCCATGGAAACGTATTCTATTTACTTTCGTAGCCATGTGCAAGCGTTCTATTTACTGTCGCTGCTATGGAGACGTGTTCTATTTTTTTAGTTGTCATGGAAACGTGTTCTATTTTTTTTAAATGTTCTCATGGCTATTATTACCATTATTTGATAAATACTGAGTGGATTTTAATTAAATGTTTACAGATAAAATTGTTTATTATTATTATTTTTTCTAAATGAATAGATTATAAATATATGAAGTTTTCTGATTATTTTAACCAAATTAATTTTTGATTTTTCTTTAGTTTTTTTTTTGTATTTTATGCATAAAAAAGTTATTATTATCAATATTAGTATATTATAAATATAGAAAGTTTTGCAGTTGTATAACTTGTAAACCACATTAGATTTTGGATTTTTTTCAGTTTTTAGAGAAGTTAGAAAATGAGCAATAAATGAGTGCATGCCCTTTGTGAAATATGTGTGTTACTTTGGGACCCATAAATAAAAGATGTGTCATGTGTATGGCGTCCATGTGTTCCGGAAGCAGCCATTAATTGCAGAAATTCCTTTTGAAATTACTTGGGACTTTGGGAGCAATCCTTCATCGAGTTGACCCCTGGTGACCCCTCGTTGGCCTTTGCTTATGAACCCCTCTCGTTAACCCAAGAGCGCCATCTTGAGTCACACTCCATTGACTCTGGAGATGTCTCTATGGACTCATTCGCTGTCACTTCAATTTGTCAAATTTATTAACAAATTTTCACCATTTAGTTAACGGAGCGTTAAATTGAACATGTCGTCCATCTTCAATAAATCACTTTAAACTATAAAATACTAAGTTTGGTTTCCCCCTAGCTTTCTCACATAATTTAACTCGCATTTGAAACCCAAAGTTAATTAGGGTTAACTTAATCGTCGATTAAATTCACATTTTAAACTTCCATTAAAGTTAATCAGAGATTAGTGCAGCTCGTTAATCATTTTTTTTTACTAACCATAGTTTTTTTTTGTTTTTAGTAGTTTATACAGAAATGTCAAAATGAGTTAATCTAAGGTTAACTTAATTAATAGTATTTTAATCGTCTGTTAGGTTAATCCTGGGTTGTTGTTGGAATTTGGTTTAGAAGTGGTTAATTAAGTGAATTAAAAAATCGAATGAGGTTAGTGTATAATTGGCGTTGTGCTAATCGTTGATTAAGACTGATTCGCACGCCTTTTAATCAAGTTTTTTTAACTAGAATTTAATTGAGTGAATGAGTTAATCAAACTTATTTAATTCGATGCTCATAAATTATATTTTCACTCGCAGTTTTAAGTTTTTAGTTTGATAAAAAAAAATAAGGATAAATTAGGCCGCCATCTTGAAAACCGGCTTATTTTTTAAATTTTAATGGAATTAGGTTTATTTAACAAAATGTGAAATTAAAATTAACAGAAATTTGGTTATTAATTTAAAAAAATTGTTTAGTTGAAATGAACATTTTAAACATCTTGTTTTTAAATATTTTAACACAATACTGATAAACATGTTTCATGTTGTTTTACACGTCTTAAGCACATTCTACATATTTTTCTGAATGTTAAACACTTTTTAAATGGTTAAACATGTTCTAGCACCAAGTTCACATACAGTTAAACATGTTTAAAGTGGTTTTACAGTTTTCATACTATTAAACATTTTAAAAGAACATCTATACTGCCAAACACACTCTACATGTTTTTTCAAATGTTAAACATTCTTTTATAATGTTAAACATGTTCTAACACAACATGTTTAAAGTTGTTTTACAGTTTTCATACTATTAAACATGTTTTTACAGAGCATTCACACTATTAAACATACATTGTACATGTTTTTTTCCGAATGTTAAACACTTTTTACATTAACATGCCAAGTGTTAATATTGTGTAACACTGTTTTCATATCATTAAACATGTCTTAACATAGCATTCATACTGCTAACCATGTTTTTTACATCAATTTTTGAAAAAAATTTAAAATTAAGATTTTTTTCTGTTGTTCCTTTTCAGGTGTTTCCACGATGGACCGCTCGAGGGCGCTGTGATCGCGTCTCACGTGCCTTCCTTCTTTTTTTTTTTTGCGCGCGCGCTCGTGCTTCTGTTCTAAAATCGCACGTGCGCCGTTTTTTATTCGACGCATGCGCATTGCGAAAGGCGGGCTTTTTAAATTATTTATATATTTTTTTAAATGCATTGTTTTTAAGTTAATTTTTTAATTTATTCGCGTCGTGTTCGTGGCTCGGAATGTGAAACTTGTGCGTCGATTAATTTAACATATTTTCACGATATGCAAATGAGTTTTTGTGTTTTTTTTTTTGTTCGGTTCGTCCAAATTGTTAAATTTTTAATTGTTTGTTAAAGAGGAGCTTCTTATTTAACAGCCTCGTTAAATGTTTCAACAACAACAAAAAAACATTTTTGAAGTTTTGAAAAACGTTTTAAAGTAGAGCGATAAAAGATGTCGACTTTTTTAATTGCCTTCGATCGGAATTTCATTAAAACCAATTAAACCTGCTGAACAGGAACAAGACGCCATCTTGGATTTCAAAAAAAAAAAACTGACGAGAAAAAAAAACAACAACAACGTGCTGAAATCAAAAGACAAAAGGACAAAAAACTGGTTTTTTTAAAAATTGATTTCTATTTTTTTTTTCAAACAAGTGGACAAATTTTTCAAACTATAAGTTTGAAATTTTTTTAAAGCGTCAGTTTGATGAAACTGATGAACTGATCCTGTTTTTAAAACGTTTTACAATCTCGTCAGTTTGTAACATTGTAACTGATGATTAAGGATTCGAAAAGTGAACAAAATCGGTCAGTTTTTGACAAATTATTGACTGAAAACGTCTGAAAAAAAAATCAAGAAAGTCGTCAGTTTTAAGAAACTGACGAACTGATCTTGTTTTTGAAACGTCAGTTTGTGACTGATGATTGAGGACTCGTGTAATGATTGTGTTGTGAACAAAATCAGTCAGTTTTTGACAAATTACTGGAAACGTCTGAAACAAATTGTGACAGTCGTCAGTTTTGAACTGATGACTGATGATTAAGGATCTTTAACTGATGGCATTTACGAGAAAAAATGTCAGTTTTTACAAACTGATGAACTCGTTTTATTAGACATGCACAAATATCGTCAGTTTAAATTCACAGTCACCATTTTGCAAATTTTAATTTAATTCCATCAGTTTATCGTCAGTTTTGTTAACACTATATTGGTACGAGCCCATGGATAATACCGGTGAAAAATCGTCAGTTAAGCGGTTTTGTGATACTTTCTATACTCTTTGAAGAACAATTAGTTTTGTGTTAAATTAAAGTGAACGTCAGTTTATCAGCAGTTACGGAAACTTCTACCAGTGGACGTCAGTTTAACAGCAGTTTTCTACACATTTGCCGGTGTACGGTTTATCAGTTTCTCCATATTTCGTTACAAATATAAGTTAACCAGCTGATCCTCAGTTAATCGGCAAGCGGCAGATCGCCAGTGAACCTTCATTTCGTCAGTTTAACGGCAGTTTGCCATTTGACAGGCAGTTCATCAGTTAAACGACATTTCGTCTGTTAACAGTCAAACCATCAGATCGTCAGTTAATCAGCAGTTCATCAGAAATATCAGTTAACCAGCAGTTTGTCAGCTCGTCAGTTAGCCAAACGTCCATCACTTAACATTTCAGTTCGACTGTCATCCTACGGTTCGTCAGTTCGTCAGTTAACGTCAGTTCGTCAACCTACATTTCGTCAGTTAACAGTCAAACCATCACATCGTCAGTTAATCAGCAGTTTATCAGAAATATCAGTTAACCAGCAGTTTGTCAGCTCGTCAGTTAACATTTTGGTTCGACTGTCAACCTACATTTCGTCAGTTAAACATCAGTTCATCGGTTCGTCAGTTAACGTCAGTTCGTCAACCTACATTTCGTCTGTTAACAGTCAAACCATCAGATCGTCAGTTAATCAGCAGTTCATCAGAAATATCAGTTAACCAGCAGTTTGTCAGCTCGTCAGTTAGCCAAAAATCCGTCAGTTAACATTTTGGTTCGACTGTCAACCTACATTTCGGCAGTTAAACATCAGTTCATCGGTTCGTCAGTTAACGGCAGTTCGTCAGTTCGTCAGTTAATGATGAAACACATTTCCAGTTAAGGAGCAGCGCCAGGACTTGCTTAGCGTCCCAAACTGCTGACTGACCACCCTGACTGACGACCATGTTCCAGAACGTCAGTCCATCCCTGTACCCCGTATCTGCGACTAGCAGCGGTGGCGCCGCCTACCTTCACGCTACGCCCGTGTACGTGTCTGCGTCTCGCAGCGCCCTCTTGGGCATGCAGTACATGCACAGTGGCGCCATGGCGCCCACGGCTGCCACGGGCGCCATGACGTCAGGGGCCCCTAATTCGCATCACGTGTGGAGCAGCGGCGCCCAGGGAGACCCGTATCAGGCCCCAACTGCCCATGCCTCACATCCTTCCCTGGCGTTCCCTTTCCAGGGCCATGGGGCCTCTTTCAACAGTGCGGGCGCCAGGGACGCCACCTACCATGCCAGACAGAACGCCATGGGCGCTTACGGGCCCTTCGTAGGCACCGAACTAGGGCATGCGTGGACGCCGCCCTTTGAACAGGGCATCTCTGAGCTCCATCATGGCGTCCAGGGAGCCCCAAATCTCAACAGGAGGCCATCTTTAGGTGAGTCAACCATATATTAACATTATACTGGATTTTTTGAAAAATGGCTTCACTTTCCGCCTTCAAATCCCATTGACTTGTATTGAGTATCCATGAGAAAAAAGTGAAGCCATTCAGTTTTTGTGTGTAATTCATACTTGTTGAGTGATTTTAACATAGAATCACATAGTTTGGTAGTAGATGTAGACAATAGAAAAACTTCTAATTGAATAAAAGTTACTGTTTTGTTATGGTTAGTTCTGAAAACTGACTAAAATTTCAGTGAGAATTCATAGTTTTTGAGAGACTATAACTAGAAAATTCAACTTAGAACATGTGATTTTAACATAGAATCACATAGTTTGGTAGTAGATGTAGACAATAGAACAACTTCTATGTAAATATAAGTTACTGTTTTGTCATAGTTAGTTCTCAAACCTGACTAAAATTTAAGTGAATTTACATTGTTTTTGAGAGACTAT
>JAQGAE010001796.1:0-20720 GCA_034696685.1 Julus scandinavius
AATTTTCATTAATTGTCTTAAAAAAAATGTCTCAGTCATAAAATCAGTATTAAAATAAGACTATGTTTTTACAGTGTGAATAGAAAACAAACAAAAAACTTTGTTTGAAAAAATGTGTTGTTATGAAAACAAAAAAGGGCAAAAATGCATTGACGGTATTGGTTTCCTAACAATAGTTTCCATCAGGGCATGCACTTAATATCGACGTCTGATATACAAGAATTGTTCAGAATTCTTCGTTGTATAAAAACTAGAAACAATCATTGCCATATTTCCTTTTTCGTTTACACGAATATTTCTACATTAATAAACTTTGAAATCTTTAAATAGTGCAGCTACGTGGGTATCTGACATAGTTTACAACAAAATAAAGCGCAATATAAGTACACGTGTATAACTTACCATATAATGGATACTTAATAAATACAAAAATGCATGCAGTGCATATCAACATTGCACAGATAGCATATTTAATTAAAATTCAAAGATACGATATATAAAAAGTATTCTTATATTATTGCAAACAGCTGTGTCAGTTCATAGTCTAGTTGTCTTGCTTGAAAAATGTGTCTACTTTAGAAAATGTGTAACTTTGCCAGTGGTCTAGATGGAGTTTTGCAGGGCAAATTCAGGACATGAGATTTTCGCAATTCCATTTCGCTTTTAATTTATTTTATGGAACTAGTATATTAGACGAACGTTAAAATTTAATTAAGGTCTTATCCTTTCACTCATGCATCGAGTGTCATCGCTGCATACAAGGGTATGGACTGTGAGCCGATGTTGGGATTTTTCACTATTTTCTAATTTCCAATCAAATTAGCAGATTTCACGAACAGTTATTGCTTTGCATTTTCAAGCTGCCAATATCCCAGCTTTAAAAATGCTTTTCACCGCGCGCATTTAGCTCGTATATAGTGACATTTTTGCATTTTTATTCCATCCATGTTCTCGTCTTTTCAACTTAAGTCGACTCTCCTGACTTAATCGAGTTCCTGCATCGTCTTCGCCAAGCATTGCAAGTAGTATAAGACGCTAAACGAGAATACCGTAGTGAATTGAAACGAGCCGGGTGATTTAATTGTTCTATTGATTCGCTTTATCTTTTGACTATCAGAATTGAAGCGTTCATGGGGTTTCCGTTATCTGCACGCGCACTACTGTACGGAAAGTTAATTGAGGATAGATTTTCCTGGCTTTGATCGTGTTTGAGAAATTCCGCTCAAATGCATCTGAAACAATTAAGGATCTTATTGGATATCTGCCGTGCATCCCATATTAGAGTAATGGAATGAAAGTGTGCATGCTCTAGCTGCACTTAAATTTGGTTAAGAATTGGTCTAGCCAACCACAAGCAGCTGCCAACAGAACAACAAACTCGATTCATCACCAAAGGTTCACTTTAAAAAAAAAAGTTGAAGGAAAAAGTTTTAATTGGAACCTGCTGATTCTTTCCAATTTGATTGCATGATTGAATTCGAATAGGTTGGCATTATCGCTCAACTGAATCATTCAGTAGGTGAAAAGTAAGACGTTAGGTGATACATCACTTGCGAGGAAAGCCAAGTTAGGTTTGAGTAGATGCAACATTAACTATCTAATGGTGGAATGAAATCAGGCATGGGATAATACTGGGGAAATCTTTTTTTGCTAAGAAGAAATGCTAATGAAGTATACAGAGTTTTTTTTAACAATATTTTCTTAAGATTACTGGCAGTATGAGATTTAGGACGACTTTATTTTGAAAACGGTTAACGGATATTGTTTAATTTCCTTTGCTTTTTATACTCTAAAAGATATCCATTATACACGTTATCTTTTAAATATCAAATGTAATTTGTACACTTTATGCGGCTGTTGCATATGTGAAATTTTCTAAAAGTTTTGGTTATTGACATTGCAGGTTGATTAGCATTTTCTAGATTTCCTTTAAGGTGCGTTTCCACGTTAGAGAAACTCTCGAGATGCATATTCTTTGTTAACTTTTAAGATTTAAATGCAAGTTAGGGAATTTGTTTATCAAGTTGTTATATATATATCACACTCATGGTAATTATAATGTATGGAAGGGAAATTCGTGCTTGACCAGAGTTTGTGTTATTACTACTAGGTCGAAAAGATGAATCGTTGGAAAATTACGAGCATTCCATTGCTTTGCAACCTGATCATCTCGTTGCACTTCTAAATACGGCGAAATTACTAAAATCTATGAAGAAGAATTTGGAAGCTGAAAAATTATATAAAAGGTACTTAGCCAACATTAATATTGGAAGCTGGCGTCTTGACAACGTATATGAACAAACAGTTCAACACTTGTATTTTTCGTGTAAGAATGTTTTTTCTTCTTTTGTTTGAAGAGCTTTAGCAATTAAAGAGGATCCTAAAATTATGGACAGCTTAGGAATGTTATACTTGAGCACTGGTAGGTTCATGGAGGCGAGGAAAATGTTTGCGGAGTTATTGGTATCGTTTCCCGAAGAACTGGATGCCAGAGTTCATTTTGTAAGTACTGAAATTAATCTCTTTTTTTTTCCTTATTACAAGTCTTGCACAAATATAATTTACGTTGTATATTTTTTTTCTAAAAGAAAACTGCCTTTTGTACTATAGTGTTAGTTGGGATATCGTTGCATAATGATCACTAAAATGTTAGGATAGTAATGTCGTTAGAATACATTGTCGACTTTATATTGAATTTCTGAACATTTGCGTGGCATACATTTTTAATGATTGTTATACTATTCAATTTGTCAAGTTTAAACTAAATCATCTAGTCAAAGTAAAAATAAATATAAACGACATACAATAGCGCTAAGTGCATGCAGAAGATGGTAAACAACGGTAACATTAACCAACGAGGTTACATCTGTCATGTTGTCAAAGCTTTTATCCAGAATGACATTCTCTAAGATCATTGAAAGAACTAACGTTAAAATAGACGACAGGTATAAAATGAGTTTTATCTGCATTCGGCAATTCAGGTTAGCTTACTGTGCCCATTTGTTATTTTATTGTCAAAAAGACAGTCGGGTTTATTTTTCCTCTCCTTTGAAAACTAAGTAGGCAAACCTGGTACAACTGCGTCAACATTGATTTTTTTTTTCATTTTTTTTTTTTTTTTTTTTTTTTGCTTTCCTTTGCTTTTTTTTGCGTTTTGGCAATAACGAGAATGTCGTATGGCAGTTGTCCAACTTCAAGTCGGACAAGATTACAATCTTGTCAAGTTATATTTCGTCTTGATTGTTGTCAGGATATCCTGATTAAGAAGGTATCCAATATGTTTCAAGATAAGCTACCCAATTTGCGAAGCTTATATACTAGCTAAAAATCCTAAAGTCACTTGCAGATTTTCTTACTTATTGGTTCTTAAACTGATAACCTATCATAACATTGGTCGCTATAATCCTTAAGAACTATATGCAATTGTTAGCTAACTGAAATGAGTACTTTCTGACTGTAATTAAAAGTGATCAGTAAACTTGTAAACCTGAAAGGCTCTCGGATCAAGTAATCTTGAAGTATGCCATTGTTGTCTAGATGTTGATTTAAAATACTATTATATTTTTCGAACATTCAGAACACCTCAGGGCGCGCTCATGTGTTCTCTGTATTACTGTGTGAGCTTTTGTCTTGCAATGTGCGTTTGTCGTTGGAAGTCAGGCCCAAATGGCGTTATCGATTGTTTTTGGTTAGATTCTACTTTTTTGCAATTTTTCTCCGCACGCAGGCTCAAGTGATGACCCACGAGCAAAACTTCTCTGACGCCGAGGAGACGCTTCGCTGGGTGGTTGCTCGCAACTCCACCCATCGGGATGCATTTCGTCAGTTAGCACTGCTCTGCAATCACCTCAACCGTACCACAGAGGTATATATCATTGAGCTAAAATGTTCCAATTCCCAAGTGGACAGAATCCCAAAATCGTTTGCTTTATTTTTTTCGTCAATAAGGCGCTGGGATTTATTCTACGAGCACTTAAACTTTGCGACGCCAGTGACGTCACGTGTGCCCAGTTGTACGCCGACCACGCTAGTATACTCATGGACATGGACCACATGGACTTGGCTGCCGAGGTAATTAGCCTTATTTCTGTCCAGCACCCCCTGTCGGAGTGTTTCCAACATGACCTTAGCATGCAACAATGTTTTTAACAATGGGGCTAGAAATGGTTCGTACAGACATATTAGGAATTTTATACTTAATGGGCCTCCAGGGGGTGCATCCTCAATAAAGAGCTTCTGGAACGAATTTCTGGAACAGACTGCTAACAGTACCTTATTTTTTTTCAATAGAGCTACAAGATGGCCTTGCAAGTGTATCCGAGCTTTACTCTTGCCCATTTGAACTTGGGAGTAATTTACCACATAAAGGTGAGTTTCCCCCAACAAATGACAGTTTACAGAAATGATGGATGGGCGTTTTATAACCACCTTCATAAACATTACTTTCTCATCATTTCTACCTGAACTGTAAGCATTGATAAGCAAAAGTATCATGCATGGTTTTAATTTCTGTTTGTAGCACAATTTCGACGAAGCATGGAAACACTACAGGACGGCGCAACTACTGGAGCCTACCAATTGTCTCCTGCAGGAAAACATGGATAAATTAAGAAAAGCAGAGGTGGCCCTGTTGAGCATGGCATCTTCCGAACATTCTGATTCTTGTAGGTGACGGCTGATTCCACAAGATCGCATTGACATTTTATGAAGCAAATGAACGCAATGTGGAGCGACTGCAGCGGCAATCCCATGAAACGGGTTCCCAAACCCAGCGTTCAGCCGCCCCCTGCAAATGTGTGTTCGTGCAGTGTGTTTAGATGAACGGCAGTGCTGCCAAAGAATGTGGAATATCGTCTGCTCCGAAGCGTTTGGAGAACGCATCCTCATATTTTCATTTTTGTTCATAGGATTGCCATACTTATAGAGAGCTTGTAATAAACGGAGTTTACTATACCTGTATTTGCCTTGGTGATGGTTCTGAACGTTATTTTCATAATGTTTTGGTTGGAAACACGTCACTTAAAAACGGTAAAATTTACCTTATTTTTTATTTTGTATACGTTATTGGTTATATCAAAAACTGACTTTGGATATGGCATATTCAGTCAAATTAAACTGTAAGTATTCATTTCAATTTCAATGCAAAAAAAAAAAATACAAAGACTTGAAATGTAAGTACGTTCTAAAGCACTTTTTATGCTATTCTGTCTCCTAATCTCGGTAATAAAATGAAAAGATTGAAATGGAATTTCTTTCAATTGTTGGTATCAGTATCGTACATGTTGGAAACGTGTACATGTAATACGATCACAACCTTGAATCCATTGAGAGCTTTTGTCAATGGTTTGCGAAGGTTATCTTCAAACTGAAGTACCGGCAATCGAAACTACTTAAGTATTGTTAGAAAATAAATACGACGGTTGATTTATCATTTGTGAAGTAGTAATCTTAGATGGACGAAATTTCGATAGACGTTTCTCAATTCTATGATTATTTGCCTTATTGGTAAACTAGTTTTGAGGAAAAAAAAATTAAGTTTTGGTTCAACTTTGACTGAAGGAAAAGTTTCCTTTGAAGAAGGAAATGTCATAAAATCCCTAACCGCAAAATGTGGACGTACTTTATGGACGATCCTTAAAAGTAAAGTCAATTAATTGACAGCGCCACTATTTTTGACAAATTAACAATGGTGGCACAGTTGTGGGTGTGCTGGCTTTTGCTACTTCTCAGATAATATTTTTCTGAAACGAAAGGTACTGTACACTAAATTTAAATATTCTTGTGGTTTTTTTTCCTTTTCATTGCCAGCCTTAAATATCCTAGCATCGATGGCGATGTAAATTATGGTGTTGGCTGTTTAATGTTCTACTTGTTAAATTGATTGTTTATCCGACTAGATTACCATATACTGTGTGAAATTAATATACGGCACGTACTATGTACATGTACATATACCCTATATACCGCAGATGTTTTGTTTAAAACAGTGCTTAATTGCCGTATGTTGAAAAACCGTAAAAAAAAGTGTAGAAGTGTAGAATAAGCCATTTTCATTAAGCGTACGGCATTTGGGTTTGGAATGTCGACGGCCATCTTGTTTGGATCTTTGAACTCCACGTCACTCGTACAAGGTAAGCTAGCATAAACTAGAATTTGTAAAATGTTTGCATGTCAATGTGTATGTGCAGGTTTATGAAGGTTATTTTTAAAAGGGTTACAGTATCTGCACATTTTTAACTATTACGTTTTGTACGGTAAATAAGGTTATTAACAAAGGCAAATGCTGTATTGGTTTTGTACTTTAATGTAACTGTTGTATCTTCTGTCTGACAATTAATACAATAAGGGATGTTATTTTTAAAACCGTGCGCTAGTTTTTTGTGAAGCATATAATACTAAAACTGATGTCATTAACACGTTACGTGATCATGAAAATTCGAATTTTCGTATGGGCTTTACAAATTCTTCCATTAAGCTACACTTGATTGAAAGGGTGAAATAATGTTCGAATTGGTCTGTGGTTAAAGGGTATTATATTGACATTGGTTGAAAAAAAAAAGTGACCTATCAATAGCAGTTAGGTTGTTTGCAAGCTATCACTATTCAGTATTTGGCCAGAGGTAGCTGTTGCATCTGTTACAGTTATCTCGTCCTTGTGTCAGATGGTCGCAGTGCCATTAGCCTCTCTTGTACGCTGTTCATTAAGCGCCGAACGTGCAATTAACGCAGATCAATGAAGCGAATGAACGAAGATCTGCTGAAGGTCGCATTAGTCGCGTCAAATGCATCGGATTTCTTTTTTTTTACTTTTCCCTTGTCTTGCAGCAAGATTGAGGCCTTTTGTTTTCATACAATTTCGTAAATCTGTATTGCACCGGCAATTATGGTCTCGGGTTAATTGGATCCCCCAAGGATGGGTTTACTGGTGTGGAAACTTTAATTTGTTGCTGCCCAAGTCACGTCAATGGCATGCATCAGTTTCAATAGTCAGCTTGCGTTGCACATTTAAATGAGGGGTCTTGAAGTCATTAGCTGCATAGCAGTAGTTTGTCCATCTTTGTCCACTTTTGACAAATGACATCATCGATAGTCGTTTTAACAGTAGAAGTTACGTCATTGTGGGAGAAACTATTTTGGAAGTGTTCAGTTTCCAGTTTTTAACATAACGTTTACAACAAAATTTCTTTTGTAGACAAGTTTGAAATCTTTCAATTCTTGTTTGGGTTTTATGTTTTCGACATAACGTTTACAACAAACTTTCTTTAGTAGATAAGTTTGAAATCTTTCAATTCATGTTTAGGTTTTAAACAATAAACGAAAGTTTTATTCATTTGGTCAAGTTGTTCACTGGAGCAGATAATAGTCAATTTTATTTGTTTATAGTAATTAACCAAAGATTAAGAATACCTTTTCATTATAGTAAAGGGTGTTGGACACCTTGTTTAGATTTCACTATAGATTAATGAAAATAAATCTTGAGGATTCTGTGAAGCCAGATAAAAACTATGAAATTCATGAAGAATATTAATGTTGGATCACCGGCCCACCAGATCTTGTTATTGATTCATGAGACAGAAGTGGTCACAGGGGCGACTCCGTGCACTATTCTTCAACTCTAGATTTTTTAGAATTCATGACAGTGCAGTGGGACTGATTCTGTTTTGTTATTACTTTCTGCGTGCCATTATTCATCCACTTCATTTCATAGTCAACTTCGATACACAAAAGGACGTTCGCAACACTGGACTCTGAAGTTTATATTCTTTCACAGTGGACATTGTTGAATGGCGTTCCTTCATTGAAATTTCTACGTGATTGATGGGATAATGCAAACATTTGGACGGCTATTTTATCTGACCGAATTTTAATTTGTTCCTCAGTTCCACGAGCAACGCCTAGCGATGCGAAGAATGACAAATTGGCGATCAACCAGGCACAAAAACGAACCCTGTCTGTATGAGTACATCGCATATTTGAATATTAAAATCCTGGCCAGGCACAGCTTGAATAGGGTAAAGCACAATAGCTGCCAAAAAGTGAACGATTGACATCCCGGCTTAATTAATGCACACATGCATTTAGGAACGGAGAATCCGTAACATAGCTGCAGAGATTTCAACTTTTGACCTCTTTATTTAACCAAAGACTGCCATTTGAGCGAGATTTCCTTCTATGATTGTGTGAACAAGCCATGTTCGGTAAGAAAATAGATATTGTAGATAGTAAGCTAAATATTCGAATGCTTTGTATGACAGATATATATTTATTTATTGGAGGAAGACCATTATGAATATTCGCACATTTTCTGATGACAGCGCAATGGTTATTTGTTTGAAGTACCGAATTTAGTTTAAACTTGGCAAATAAATAAAGTGCCTTCAGGTGTATCTAAATTGGGTACTTTTAGTAGTGTGGCTGAATAGCCTTAGGCGCGGCTGGAATGCCATTGAGATGTCAATACTACTCCCATGACATACCAGCGCCGCCTAAAGTGAATAGCATAATTTGTGTGTTGAAAGCTTTCTACTTCATATGGAAATTAGCTTCCTTTACACGAATCAAGAGCTATACATACTGGTCAATATAAATCGTAATCTCAATCCCTTAATCAGGTGTGACTAACTTAAATAAAGCCTCAATGCATCATTGTTGTTTACACTTGCATTAGAAAGCAAACGCTATTCACAAATGTTCGCAATATTCGCAATTTCGTGAATTTTCCACCCATTTCATCACATGCCTTGTACACGCTCAATATACTCAGCAATATTCATCATTTAGGGGAATAATTGCCAAATTTATTTGCATATGTGCATTTCATGCTCTTTAATTAGCTGATTTCCGTGCAATTAATAAGTTAGGTTTCTAGCTGGAAATACGCATAACTAAATTAGTTATGCATTTGATAATCGATAGGAACGTGGTTTTGTGAAGAGTGCCAATTTGTGCCATAAACAGGCCGCTAGCAGTAATTTACTAGCAGGAAAATGTTCCAATTTATCCCCATTGATAATTTTATGGGTTAGAAATGGTAAGCTGTATTTAATGTTCTTGGGTCTGCCGCGCAAATTGACGCTCAATTATACACCGTAGAATTGCGCAATTGAGATCGATTTTAATAAGCTCCTGTAACTCTTGTTTGGCTTACAAATTTGGATTAGGCAGTTCTGCGGGAATATCGAATTTACCACTATGCAAAGGAATAACCAATGGTGAAACCAAAGAGTTGTACTGTGGCATTGAAATGTGCATTAATTTGATGCATATCCTTCGTTTTGGCTAGAATAGCAGAAGACAGCTGTCATTATCAAAATTATTATTCTTAACGCTGCTTTGAAGGGTGATATTTTTATAGCTGCAAAGTGTATTTTAAGAAATAGTAGATAAGTTAAATGTTAGAAAAGAAGAAATAATAAAAAACTAAATTTAACTCAAAATAATTTTTTTTTGTGACAAAATTATTCATACTAATTCAGTTATTTCGGAGGTGTCAGTGTATTTTTTTGCTTAAGCTGGATCACAACACTATCACTTTCAAGGGGTGAAATTTTAAAACACAATTACAGCCAAACAAAAAAAGATTAAATTAAAATAAAAATTGTTTAAAATAGCTTGATAAATCAGCAATGGTATCACTTTTTCGTTTTTCACTTTGAGCTGGTAGATTTTTTAAAAATTAATAAACAAGTTTGAAAAATGTTCGTAAATTTGCCCACGCTGCCCACACTGACATTTTTCAAACTTGTTTATTAATTTAAAACAAATCTACCAGCTCTTTTTGTTTGGCTGTAATTCTGTTTTAAAATTTCACCCATTGAAAGTGATAGGGTTGTGATTCACCTTAAATCCAATTATTAGAAAGACACTCGGAAGGCTGCTGTCGTTAAAGTACTTAGGGTAGTATGTTTATCACATTTATTTTCTGTCGACCAGTCCAGTTGTCTTATCTCTTGTAAGTTTTCTTTATTTCAAAATATAAAATATTTATTAAATTTGATCTCAAGGCATTGATACGAATATGCAAAAGTGTGCAGAAGTGTTTTCGATTAGTGGATGATTTACTACAACCATAATGCCATATACTATATTAACTTCGGATCAATTGTGCTGCGTAACACTATACACATCTCTTGTCAAATGATGACTTTCTTTAGTAAATGTAGCATCATCGTTTAATCCTCATTGTTGTGCATCTTAATAAAAAATAGATTATGGACTGATTTGAGTAAATTTCATATTCCTAGTTGAGTGACAAGATTTAACAAAATTTTCTACTGTAGTATACCATCTGCATCAGGGCTATCAAAAGGCAGAATATGGTAATTAATGTGTCGTTACCAGTGTCTAAACAATATATACAAACAAATGTAAACGTTTTCGCTACAAACAGGTTTTTTATATAGACCCTATACACTATTACGTGTACATTTCAAATGAAAAAGACGAGTCTCTCTGGACGTCGGTTTTCATCAAGTTTTACCAGTTTTCTTTGGACAGAACTAAATAACAATCGATTCTCATAATCAACACTGTACAAGCAAACAATCCGACATTGGGACCTTTGTTTGATATATAGATTCCAGGCTTTCAATTTTAGTTCGATAAACAAACATCGTTTTCCTTTCTATTTGCTTTGTTTGTATGAAGAATGTTGAAACATCGGAAATCTTGAAAATAAGTGACTGCAACATGTACTGCCTACACATGTCCGTTAAACGAAACGAAAATACCTGAAAACGATTTAGTCAAAGAATATTACGATGGATTAAAAGTTGGATTTCTCAAATTGGCTAAAATGTACCTCTAATGGAACATTCAAGTTGTATTTGAACATGTATCTAGTTTATGACGTTTATTAGAAAATAGAACTTGCGAGCTGTGCATTCAAACAACAGATTTTCAACATTACAAATGTTCCAACATATATTATTATGCTCTTGGTTTTTATAGATACAGTAAATGTACGGCATGATGATGCAATATATATAGCCTTTGGCTAAATATAGGAATGAACTATTGTGCACTGATGCTTATGTGGTTGTAATTTAAATTCAATCTTAACAAGCTGTATACATGTCTTAGTTTTTTGGATTTGGCTTGTTATGGTTTCCATGCCTCTAAATCCTGAAATACGCAGATTAATTTTGGAGTGAAAAAATGGAAGGTTGATCTGTTACCTAGCAACTTGACATGTGTTTATCATAAAGCATTAGACTTTAACTTTGATAAATTTTTCAAAAGTATATGTTAACAATTTGGTCTAACATGGAGTCGAGTTAACACCATGGTGTTTTACTTTCCAAAATTCGATGATTGTAAACTTATTCGGTGCATCATAACATCAAAAAATATTGATCCTGATATTAACATTTATCTTTTTATATAACCTAAATAAATGAAAGCTGTCAAGATCCTAGTTAAATGATCTGAATAATTTAGTCTTAATTCCGTAACTATTTTTTAGCATTATTCAGTTTCACAATTTTGTGATTTTGAGTGATGTATTAAGTCATTTTATTTTCAATTAATGTAGTCAGATTTTCCTAATGTCTTAATTTGCTACATTTAATTGTAGTTGATAATGTTGGAGAAATATCTGAAAGGTAGCAAAATAGTGCATTATCGTCCTTGTTAATTGAGTGAAATGGTTTAACATGTTAATTCCTTTTTAGACGTTACTATTGCTATATATCCCTCTGATTAAATCGAGCTTTCCTACTGTGATCTTCTATAATTTGGAATTCTGTTCGGTAATTTCACCATGTTACGAAAAGTCTTTGATTTTATGGGGTATTTAAGTGTAGTTTATGACCGCGGATATCTCTTGTTCCGGCTCTCCAGACACTTTTTTTCGCTGGATGAAGTCTGAAAAGGTTTGCTAGAAACTGTCTTTCACGACCCGGCCTCCAAGACCTTTGCAATGTCTATATTTTAATTTGGAAGATACGCGTTAACGTAATGTTAGTCTGCATCCCCAGATGACATTCAAGCATTTTCAGCCGCGCTTTTCCTAATCACCTTAAGTGGCCTTTTTGTGTTGCAAACGAAGATCAGAATCCATAAGCCTCTTGTATATATAATTACGTCAGATTACAACCATATACAAAACCTTGAATGCACACTTTAGTCAGTTTGTAGTTTCGAAATTGACATACAGTGTATGTCTATAGTTCATATTCGATGAAGGATTTTAAGCAGCATCCTAGTAAAATACTTGAAAAGGAATGAATTCTAGAATCTCGTGCATACAAACGTTAGGGCCCTACTCGTAATAACACCCTGTTTGTGAAAGCAGATTCGAGACTCTATGCAATATAGACTGTCTAATGTTTGTTCGTTTTAGCTTCAAGTTGAATGGAGATAAAAAAAAAATCTAAAAATATATTCCTTCGCTATTCAATTACTTGGAAAGTAAATATTTGCCTTAAAACCGAACTAGGGCAGTCTCCAATCAATATGTTCGTTAACGACCAGAACTTCAAGAATTATGCATATAACAAACACTACTGCTAGACTCAATTTAACTCTACAGGGTGCACCTTACTATCAATTTGCCTATATTTTAATTTTTTTAATAATCATCAGCCTCCATTACTTGGTTTGTATGTAAAATGTAAAGTGTGAGCAAAAGGACTATTTTATGAGTTTAGATTGTGTATTAAGATACCATATTTCCATATCTATAATTACATTTAAATCATTCACATATGGTATATTAGTGGAAAAGTGTTGATTCCTTCTAATTACATGTTTACACCCACGCTCCTCGTCTAACAAGCATACAAGTAGGTGTTCAGGTTTTTTCGTGCTCAATTTCAAGGGTAATGAAGCTAATAATAAAGGTTGAATGCATTTCACAGTAGTCGCATAGGGAGACATAATGTAGAAGAAAAAAAATATGCAACGTATCAGAAATCCAATTAGGTTTTTCAATCTAAAACATATAATGTACTCAGATGCTGTATAAAATTAGACATACGCATTAGCCTTATATAAATATTAACGCTAGTCTTTAGCAGTAAAGAAATTTGAATAGGGGTGCTGAAATTTACACATCACTATTATGCAATCCTGGCTTGCCTTTGATTAATAGTTGCCTGTGTTCATCCAATATGGTAATTAACGATTTGAATGTCACCAAGAAATAAAGTTAATATCAATTTATTGCAAACATCCAGGTAGTCCAATTCCAAGATGCAATATCCTTTCTTGTAAGTAATATTGAGTCCAAAGTTAGAATTTAGAAAAAAAACCTTGAAGCGATCATTCCACTGATTAGTTGACGATTAAAGCATTTTCCGTTCAATTAACCTTAATGGCGGACTGGATGGGATAGGAAAGTTCGACTTCCTATGGTAGCAGTCTGTGTTCCCCCCTCGGGGACGTTAAATTGAATATGGAAGCAAGTTAGCAAACGACCAAATTAGCAATGATTAAATCACTAAACTGACATCATCACTGGCATGTTGGAAGAGTCCCATTAGTTGCTCTTGCATTGTCATCAAGCTTTTGGCGAAGCAAATAATTGCTAGTGTAGTCTCGTAGCACATTTAAGTGGGGCATGAATTAAGAGCAGGCACATAATTCCCCAACGCCATTCTACTCTCAAGGTTGTCATCGTTGTTTTCCTAAGACAGCAGCTGTGTTTCACGAAAGATGCGCTATCTCAAGTTATGATCCTAATTTCAGGCTAACAGGCCCTATCTCTTCATTCTAGTTCCAAGAAGTTGCCTGAAGAGTATTATATCCTTTGGCAGATAACCCCTATATCCCCAACAAGAGCTGCAGAGCCTTAGTCCCATTTGGGATGCCCTTAAATTGGCCACGTAATTATAGTTTTTCTTCAACTCTTATTTCCTGTTACGATCATGATTTGGGATGTGGAACAACCGCAAGGTGTTGTCACGTTCCCCGGTAGGCCATTTAAGGTTGCAATTGTATACAAGGATATGTACGATTATTTATCGACATGCATAATTTTCATTTTTTGTTGTTGTCAGAATTAAGTTTGGAGATGCATATTTTTTAGTTATTTTTCACAAGGTTTAGAATTTCTTCAAATGATGTACCTGTTGTTAAGGACTCATTTATAGTTCTCATTTGTATCGCATTTCATTATTGTCAGTCATTTCAACAATAGTTGGCACCAGGTTTTTCTTTTTTTTTTTGCTTATAGTGACCTTGGCGGAGATGTTTTTGAAATATGGAACCAGCAGATATTGACATTTGCGTATTACTATATACGCCATTATTTTAATTGGAACCTATGCAATGTATGCCAAACCACAGTCAACTCCTATTTACCAAAAAAAATCGAATGCTTGTTTGAATGACAAATAACAGGCAAGATTTTACTCTTATATACATAATATAAGATTTCAAACTTAAATTTCTGAAATTGTGATTCCAACTTTGATCCTTGTGTCCTTTAACAACAATTTTTAGACAGGTCACGTGGTCGCTTATATACTTTATAATGGCCTAGTGATAGCTTTGCATTATCCCCACATAAGACTTTTCAGAGAAGTTTCACGACTTAATGAGATGGTCATATTATAATATTCTTTTGAAATGGTCATGTTTCTGTTGTTGGTTGCGTTACTAAGCATCCACAAGATCGCATGATCCCACTGTTATTTTCGAAACAAAACTGTATATAGAAGCATCTTTCTGTATAACTTTTGAGGCTTTGTACGACACAGCCGTACGTCTTAAGTTTGAAAGCAGTGGACCTAAAGGTTAAAATCTTATTGCTTTTATGGTGAATTTTATGTGCACATGAAATACCCTCGACAGCATAACGCAAAGGATGTTTGCTGTTCTAGAATATAGGAGAGCAGTAACTGCTCTGCTGCGAGAATCTTTAAATTCGTTATTAGTTTAGAGAGATACGTATATATATACTATCGTCTGCAAGATGATAATGGAACTGTCACGATAAAATTAGTCCATGTATATACCAAAACCCTTAATGCGAATTTATTTCTTCAAATTGTACTCTGTACGATTGCTATTGCATTAAATAACATATGCCGGTATTAAAGTTTCGTCAACATGGTTTGTTAGTCGCGTAGTTTCATGATCCAAATTACTTTCTTGCTTTTACGTTAATGGCAAGTGACAGAATCGTTTGATATTACGAAATTCCTTATCTAGCAAAACACTCGTGGCAGTGATATAATTTAATTAAAATTAGAATTGAAAGAATTTTCATGATTTTGTAATCTTTCTTGGCGAAAAGAAATTTTAAGCGCAGCTGTCAACCGCTTGGCTGATATTCAATTAGGCTTTCATTACCTAGAGAATAGAGGTTGGGTCTTCTATTGAAAAAATTCTGATCTTCAGGCTGTACTGGCGCATCAATATTTATGACAAGGAATTCAAGCTTTTGGAGTAAACTGCACAGCGCATTGCTTTGTTTCCAGAATATCGTTGATGTACGTGAATGACGCTTTAATTGGTGCATCTATCTGTGTTGAGTTTCCGTTAGAGGATATACATGACTTTTCAACATATCTTATAATGCGGAATTATATTTGTCATCGTCTATTATTGCTTCAATCCATGCGCCAGAAATTTAACTAATATTCGAAGTGGCAAATGTGATAGGAAACACATTGGCACATTCTGAACAATGGTGTTCTCTATCCACTCTCTCTTGCCATCTGTGTAATGTATTTCAGCTGGTGTAGGCTCATATTAATATTGGGGATAGCATGGTAACAGCTGCCAGGCGTGCAGTATTATTTTTGCTTTCTTCTTCATGGAATATATTGATGTTTCTCTTTCCATTAAATTTGTAGATAATACCGTGATTTCCTTTATTAGCTCAAATCATTGATGTTTGTAGCTTGATTAAATTATGGCTAAGGTTGCCAATAACTGCAACCAACTATGAAATTAATCCTCCACTTGTCTTCCTTTCCAATATTTAACAATAGAATACAACTTTAATTTTTTCACCTACAGTGTATCAAAAACTAAAATTATAACACACATAGATGCACGTTAAACAGATTGATCTTCAGAATGTTTGGAAGAATTCTAAAAATATACTGTGAAAGTGTTTTTGCATATATACAATTTACTCAATTTTAAAAATAGCATGGAGCATGCTATCCTGTTATATAAATATTTTTAATCTGAATGATTATGTCTCTCTAAACTTCAAAACCTTAAAGATGTGAAGTTAAAATTCATAATGAAAAATCTAGAAAATCTTAAACGAGCTTATTACAAATTTAATTTCAATTGTGATGAAAATATACATATATGTACTATATGCAAAAAAATATCTTAGAGAAAGTTTATTGTTAAATGATATGTGGGATAATCTAAGGCAATACGATTTCATTGAGAAATTCCATAACATTTCTCGTTAACATTCGGGGTTTATAAGCTCCATGTATGGCATTAATAATCAGGCATTGAACAATTATAAGGTAAAATGTCAAATGAAGCATGAATTTCAATGGTCAAATGGCCTGCTCCCAACAGCTATTCAAGTAGCTCTCAATTGACGACGCAAGTATTAAACTGGTCAATTAAGTACATGTATTATTTTGTAAATATGAATAGGATTTTAAATCAAAAGACTTATTGCATCGTTCAGTGCTTGTAAACTCCCCTTTAATGATGTATCCATTGTTAACGGGACATATTGACCAAGTAAAGCCAAGTTTGCGTGACATTTTACTCACAGTGAATTTTTAAAACATGTGTATTGTATGGAAGTCAAATAGTCCGTTGTTCATAAATAACTGGAAATTGACCGGTTTCTAAATGGGATTAAGTCTAAACAATAATAAGGAAGGGCGGGGTCGTATATAAATATAATAGCTTTAAATGAATGTTACCTGGCTATTTATTGGTACCAGTTAGAAAAAACGATGCTTTCTAACAGGGCAAAGCTATATGCACCATGCCTTTTAGTATATTCTTAATTACGGAATTTGACAGCTGCAGTAGGATTATTGACAGCATGAACATTGAATAGCTGTGCTTGGTCCATGCACCACCCCATTTTGAAAGAAAACTTCGATATTGCGTGCATTAAAACGAGAATGTGAATAGGTAGTGGAGGAAAATACACAAACCAAGGAATTTATTGGAAACCACATCTCATACAGGCAAAATAAAGCTGTACATTATAGTTATTACAATGCTTAATCAACACTCCTCCAAATAATGCGAATACGAAATATGTATTTATATATGAGCAACTTCAATTAATCAATACTATATTTCGTGTAGATAGGCAAACTCTGGCGAATTTCAAAGTTTTTCACGCAAAAATTGGAATATTTCCTTCTATGTTAATTAACTTGCTGACGGGACTATTTACTGCACTCTCTACGTAATAATGTTTTTTATCGAGTTCAGTAACTATACTGCCATTGGAATGATAATCTTAGCAGAAAAATACGATGGAATTACTTAGATAGGCAGCTCTGGCGAATTTTAAAGTTTTTCATGCAAGAATTGGAATATTTCTTTCTATGTTAACTTGCTGACGGGACTATTTACTGCACTCTCTACGTAATAATGTTTCATAACGAGTCCAGTAACATTACCGCCATTGGAATGATAATCTTAGCAGAAAAATACGATGGAATTACTTAGATAGGCAAACTGGCGATTTTTAAAGTATACAATATTCACCCAATACTGCTACGAACCATTGTCTTTTCTAATGTAAATTATTGTGGCATTCACAACTGCGAGTTAAATTTAAATATGGTGCTAATTGTGATATGTAAATTACATGTGGGGAGTTCTAAATTGTCAGTTTAACCATCGCCACTTACAAAAATGAAACTTTCATTGGTATTACTTATTTCGAGCAGAAATTTCGAACCAGGTCTAATTAATGTCTTTCAGCTTGATTGAGATTCCATGAAACCTTTTTAACAAAAGAAATTCTTTATTTCACTACTTAAAGCTTAATTTGAGAACAGTTTTAATGACGGACTCGATGTGCGACGGGCATTGTTGGTACGAGGTGCAATTGAGGAGGAAGTAGATAAATGAAATGGCTCGTTTGCCAAGATTGTGCCTCGACGGCTCTCTTACCGAGTTAGCAAGAATACAGAATATGCATTGTGCGAATGCCCCCGAGTGAAGGATGTGTTGAGAGAAACCCATGAAAAAAAGGTAATTGCAACACGAAGAGCGAGAAAGGATGATGCACTTGCTTCCGAGTGGAAACTCGTAAACATTTCGGCGTGAAAATCGCCTTCCATAATGCTCGGCTGATCACTTAATTTAAGGCAAATCGTGGAAATCCCAACTTGGGAATTTACTTAAAAACACATTTCGATCGAGGCTCGAAGCTCTTTGCCCACGAACCTTAACGCATCCCATGCTGCTCTTAATCCCTATTTACCCTATGAAAGGAACAATCGCTACTAATTTGATAAGTTTAGACGAAATGCTAGCCTGCCAAATAGCTCTGCACTGGAAATCGCATGGCCGTGGGGTTCCTTTACTGAAATTTGAGGTATTCTTTACATATTTTATAATTTTATAACTATACACACAATCAATAATACAACCACGTGCAAGTAATACTCTTTTATATACCTTGATTATGAGATTTCAGATGAACCTAAAGTATAGAAGGCATTGATACCTTAAAATACCATTTAATTATTACCAGAACCTTCAACACATTTGCAATCGTTCAGAAAAGACATTCAGATTGCGGCTGGTATAATATGCTCTTGAAGGATGGTTTCTTTTATTAAGGACGGCGTTAGTTACACTGATAAGAAGCGCTAAGGCAAACCTCAATAGCCTCAATGGCACTGAGCTTATTTAAGTAAGCTTATAGGTTGATTCAAGTTGACATATTCCCCTGACAGCGATTTCTCAATTGGAATGGACACACTTCTAAATCTGCTCGAGATATAGTCAGTGCTCAAGTTTTTAAAGAACGCGCACAAATATAATTGACCAGCGTGTGCATCTTGATCATTTATTAGTACATTTTGTAAATCGTGTTTGCTATTGTGATTGCCCATGAATTCATATATCAAACTTTACTGTAAGTTTTTATTCAAAATGAACGTAAAATTAAGGATAGTTAGGCAGGCGGTAATTAGGCAGTGTATGCTCAAAATTGCAAATTAGAACTGGCGTTACACATATCTCCACGTACTCGCATTGTGGGGAACTAGGGATTTCTAGGGGTTTTGGTGAGGTTGGTGCTGTTGGGTAACACTGTTAATAAAGTATGACTAAATCCAAGATGGCGATCGTGCAAGTTATTTCTATGCTTTCATCTACACAAATATCACTCAAATACCAGGGAGTGACCACACGCATGTACTGTAAATGAAAATTTGTCTATAAACATCTGTAATTAAATTGAAGATCTGTCTTCTTGACAGATGCCTTTTATAAACTTAAATCCATTTTGAATTTAAATGATTTGAAATTAAATCGTGTTGCAATGATATCCGATTTCCGTCTGATTTAATCCTTTTAAAAGGATCATTGCATTAATGTGATAGCATATATTAAATTGTGTGTACCACACGCTATAAATAAGAAGAAATTTGACATTATTAAAAACTTGAACCTTCATTGCTATATTTTACTGTTGATTACTAACGAAATAAGGCACAATCATTTGGCGTGGGAATGTGTGCTTTTAACGGTTAGTACACAGTATATGCTTGCGATAATAACATCAAGTAAATTGCCATGGTGCAAAAAATATATTGAAAGTACAGTCAATGACTTTTTCGAATATACGCCTACAAAATGCTTGGGTGATGTTCACAGGCCATATACGACACATAAAATTGGAGGTTAATGATCACCAAGGGTTGAAATTATATTTTAATATGACGATATACTTTATATCTCTTATGTGCAGGAGCATGAAATTAGGTTGAACCAAAATAATGTTAAAGTATGAATGTAAATTGAACAAAGTTTGCGTTTCGTTATCGTTCAAGTGCAAATGTTGTAAATTGTGAAGCCCTTATGTTTGATTAAAAACATTAAAATTTTTAATCAAAATCCGGCTGAAATTGGCGAATAACCTTCACGTGTGCATCACATAAAAGTTGAACGTGATGTTGTATCACTATATAGGGCAAACATGTTGACGGTTAACGATTAAAAGCAATAGAAAACTGAGATGCCTAATCTTGTTAGCGTTGAATGCTGTGCTACAATTTGAATCGCGCTTTAATATATACTGAAGTTTAGTTTAATAACACCATACCCATCTATTGCGTTCTCCCATATGAGCGCACACCTCGTATACATTAGTAGAAGAAACTGATCAACAACTTCATAATGAGATTTTATGCAAAAATGTAGCCATTACCATGAGCTAGAATGAATATTGCTATATACCAAATTAATTTAAAAATGCACGCATGTCGTTGGCATTAAGCAGTTGACAATATCGTTGCTTTATCAAAAATGTATAAGAATTTTTATTTTATTTCAAACTGAAAAAAGTTAATAAAAAAGTGCTGTGTAGAAAAAAAAAACCATGGAAATATGGTTGAATCTGTGTTCAAGTTATCTTTGGTGTTATAAAATGTTGCCACAAGTTAGTTTTTCGCACATTAAACATATTATGATGTCATTTTTTCCCACGACTTCGCTGTCTGAAATGGTTTGACATACAGTATGTAAAATTTATATTCACCCCACCACCTTGTTCATGCTATGGATGCTTATAACATGTTTCATAATCA
>JAQGAE010001797.1:0-20720 GCA_034696685.1 Julus scandinavius
TCTTTCTCATCTTTTTTTTGCCAAGTGAGAAGATTTGCCCAGAACGTTGTGGAATTTTTCTAGGGGCAGCAAAATTTTGGCTAAGGGGAGCGCCGCTCCCCCTCGCAACCCCCTAATTACGCCACTGAATACTTTGTTGGGAATTACATATCTTACCGATAAAATGCAACCTCTTTTCATAGTGAAAAATCCACCTCCAGTCAGTGCTGGCGGATTAATGCTAAGCCTTTGGATATAACAATTTATCTTGGCCAAAGTCTATGTAAGGAATTACAGAAATTATATTAAAAAAGGTTAACAACTTAGCTGCATTAATTCTCATGAAAGTTCCAGAGATGCATTAAAGACATCCTCATGCAATTGCAAAAAAAAGTGGTAATAAACTAGTAAAATCCCTGGTGTTTTTTTTGTGGCAATTTTTGGTCACAATCACTGGTAATATTGGAAAGGTTATTATTACTTTTAGATGGAAACAAGCTGTTGGCAAAATATCAAGTTCATCATCAATTCATCACAGACTGTTAATTTTTTAGCAAACACGATCATTTATTACCATCATGTGACTAATATTACAAACTGTTTAAAACTAGTAATAAGCTGATAGGGTTTTAAAACAAATATTACCACTTTTTTCTGTACTGGGAGGTCTATTTGCAAAACGTGAAAAAATGTTACAGGGTTACCAAGATCGAGTTCACAGAGTTGCTGTTGAGCAACCGGTTGAACATGAGATCCATCCCTTGTAGAGATTCAGTCACCTACAATACAAGGACAAAAATTCCCAAACTTATTTAAAGTACCAACAACGTTCTACAAGGTAAGACCGGAAAGTTCGGTGAATGAGTCGGAAAAATCAACATATTGTATGATTTCAGAAAAGACGCTTTACTGTCCTTCAAAGTAGGCCTCCTGGGCCACAATCCATCGTGTGTACAAATTTTGGAATGCTTGTGAATTCTTTTTTGGTACCCCTTGAAGCTACCTCATCACGTAAAGCAGTTTGAATGTCCGGAATGTCGAAGAATCTGTGCCCTTTCAGTGACGTTTTCAAACGTGGAAAAAGGAGAAAGTCCGGAGGTGACAGGTCAAGGGATTACGGAGGGTGATAAAGTTCGGTAACCTGTTTTCGAGCCAAGAATTGCTTCACCTTTGCAGCAACGTGAGGCCTTGCAGTTCGGATAATTTCACGGGAAATGCCAAGTTCAACTTCCTTTATTCGAAGAGACAAACGACGATCGTTTTGGAGAAGCTGGTGAACTCCTTCGATGTTTTTGGGTGTGCTGGTGGTGGTCGGCCTCCCAGAACGAAGTTCGTCTTCAAGAGATTCGCGTCCTTCCCGGAAACACTTAAACCAGTCGTAAACGCTTTATCGAGTCACAGCTTTCTTGCAACATTTCATGGGTTTCCGTTGCAGATTTTCCCAGTTTAAAGCAAAATTTCATGTTGACTCTATGCTCCATTTTGCACCTGTAGCGACACGAACTGACAAGGTCTGCTGACAACTGCTTAATGACCCGGAAACTTCACGAAATGTCTGCGCATGTCACACAATCTTTTAGCTTACTTGTCAATGCTCAATTTGCATGCCTACACATATGTGAAATAAAGTTTAATAGCTGAAATTTAGGCTTGCGATCCTTTATGGTCGGCCCTAGGCATGTTCCAAATCTAAAGGGCCCTGATCATCCCCTCCTCTAAATTTTGGCAGTTCTATAAATTTTTGTTAATGTTTAGTTGGTCATTTTTTATACATTTTTTCGTCATTTATCGGTCAGTAAAATGACGTCCTTTTTTGGTCTTTATTTGGTCATTTTTCGAGTTCGTCATTTTTTGGTCAGTAAAATTACCAAAAAATGACGTCTTTTTCGACGTGAGACGTGTTTTTGGAAAAAATGACCAAAAAAGGACGTCAATTTGACGTCATTTTTGTTTCCGATTGCTACTTGGGATGTTTCTCGTTTACATCAAATTTCGACACGTGGACTACCCACCGAACTTTCCGGTCTTACCTTGTATGTAACACAGCACAGTACAGGGTGTGCCAAAAATATCTTTTCTCCAAAAGCACTGCATTTTCATCATCAAAAACTGGTATTATCCTATCAAATTACTTGAGAGTTGACTGCAGATGCGGCAAGTATTCGACTGACGAAAAGTCCAAAATTCAGTATGACGTACGGCAACAGGGTTGGCTTCCAAGTTGCAATGTTGCTTCCAAGGCTCACCGACCTCAGAAAAAAGGTGGTGGTAATGACATCACTGGAGCAGGCCACGAATAAAATTGAGGAAAACAGAGATTCTGCTCTCTGTAGATGGCAGCACACGATTTGGTGACGTTGGATGAAGGTGAGCACGGATGGAAAGCGTTCCCTGGCGTCCAAATCTCGAAAAGTCGAGGTGAAAACAAAGCAGATGTAGAGAAACAGGGCACATGTAAGGAGGGTAAAGGGCCTGAAGATTGTGAGCCACACATAATGCCAGTAAATATTATGCATAAACAACGAGTGGAAGGTGTCCAGCGTTACGTTTTCATGTTTGTTTTTGTGCATGTTCAAGTTGCTGCCTGCACAAATGATACCATAAGGGCAAGTGACGAATGGAAGGATACAACAAGCTGTGACAGCGACATAGGCCCATAGGCTGCGCTTCAGTAGGGAAGGGTAGCCCAAGTCGAGTAAGGTCATGAGAAACTGGCGAATTTTTTGTTGCCTGACTAAGAAAAACTCGTACATGATCATGGTTACTGCCGCCAATAAGATGTCGGCGATGAAGACTGCCGTGAAGTCGTTATTGTTTTTCTCGATACATTGTGTCAGGCGGTACATGTGGAATATGAAAATGGGTGGCATTGCGCAGTGAATGGCCAGCCTGCTAAGCAGGCACAGAAAACGCAGTGGTTTGTAAAATCTGCACGTTTCTAAATAGTCACAGATTTCTATGCCGAAGACAAAAAAGATAACATACAGAGGAAGCAGAAATCTCCTCTTGCTTTCCTTGGATGCAACGTAGTAAGCCATCGTTTCACAATTGTGCAAAGTTTACAGACTTTCCAGAGTTGCTTGACGATAGGACAACTAAAATTCAGAAAGCATCAACTCATTTTCATGATTGATATAAATATTGCGGCATGTGTGCGGCGCAAAATGTCCAATAAATAAATAAAATTGTGTTGATAAATAGACCCTTGGCAATCGTGCCAAATATGCAATTTGGAAATTACAAGTAAACTGTTTTTTGTTTGTATAGCATCTTATTTCAACAAACAAAGAGCCTGGAAAAAGATGAATAAGGAAGATATATATCCTGGATTTTTAATCCATTACAAAAATTGGAAAAATAGTATAAAAAAGTGGAGACATGGGCATAAAATAAGTACACATATACCTCGCTATACGACCGCTCTTTACATGGTCTTTAGCTATAATTAAATGGCCTGTTTTAATTATGGCACTTTTTCGATTTACGGCCCACAATGCTTTATAAGGCCAAACATACTGTTACGTAAATACAAACAAAAACACTGTTATACAGCGTGAGTAAAAAGTCTATTCCTTTCACACCCTCCCCAATTATCGTAATGGGAAAAAAATGGGAAATTGTGATAAGGGGAACATATAGGAGCCATGGGGTGCGCAGTTTAACGATGCACAACTATTTGACCTTTGACCATGTTTTCAAGATTTTTAATACAGGAAGTACTTAAAGAATGCAAAATCGACATATGGTTTAATTTTGAAAGTTTTAGAGGAGGACGGTATCAGTCTAAAAATTATTTATTTAGTATTACAGTGTCCTTCTGTGATTTTTTAAAGTTTCTTGTGATGAACATTGGTGCACTCCTGTACAGCTCCGAAGAATTGCAGTGACGCCAAGTGACCCATTTTCAAGAGAGAAAACAAGCCCAAAGACAGGTGTGGTTCTATTGATAACGTGTTCATGCATCTCTGATTAAAAAAATACGACCATATTCAATACATTTGCTTTGCATCTATAGGACCCAAAGGGCCTTGAAATGGGTCACATGACTTCACTGCAATGGTTCGAAGCTGTGCAGTAGTGCATCAACGTCCATGACAAGAAACTTGAAATAAATTCACAAAAGGACATTGTAATACTAAATAATGAATTTTAACTGATACCATCCTTCTCTACAACTTTCAAAATCAAACTATATGTCTATTTGGCATCCTTCAAGTACTTCCTGTGTAAACCTTGAAAACATGGCCAAAGATCAAATAGTTTTGCACCATTAAATTGAGCACCCAATGGTTCCCATATGTTCCCCTTAATACAATTTTCAATCTTGCCCCGTTAAGAAAATTTGGGGGAGGGGGGATGCAGACTTTTTACTCACGCAGTATAAAGATTCGTTATACGGCTTTCGCATTACAGCCAAATTTTCCGGAACGTATCTAGGCCGTAAAGCGAGGTATGGGTGTACTAAAAGCACAAGCTGACGAAAGAATAACAATGCAGTAACTATCGTACAATCTTTTGCATAATTAGCAAATGTTCACAAATTGTATTTTACAACGTCACATAACATGTATGTTGACATTTGCATGTCAGGATGTGTAAAGTATGAACAAATGAGAATTAAAGTGAAAAGTTGTCATACCAAATACCATTTGCTGATGTTAAATTTCAAACTAGATTAAAATGAATTTCCGTTCAGTAGCCTACATTAATATATTGATTAAATTAACCATTAAATTAACTCTCCAATAAAGGTCAAGGCAAAGGATGCTATTGGGCACGCCTAAATCGACTATAAATGGAAAGATGTATTCACATACAATAAGAAACTAAACAAATGTCTAATGTATTCACAAGTTACTTTAGTGGTGTTGTTGATTTGAAAGACGAATGACAATAATAAAATTGTGTTGAAATGCCAAGGTCAGACGTTTTCACTAAGTATTCTGCAGTTACTAATGTAAAGCCATTATTATATAAATATTGATTTTCAAATTAGTGCATGATCATGGTGTAATTGTTAGTATAGCGGCAGTTTATTTTTTTATGTGGTTAGTTAATGACAGATAATAATTTCATGAGAACATGATTTTTTGTTAAGTTTAAGCTTAAAGTTTTAAGTGAGAATTAATTAACATAGCTAGTTAATAAAATCGTTTTGGAAAAAGAATTTCAACATTTAGGACTAACCATTCGATCATGTCAGTTTTTTCTTGATTGATTGACATATCAGCAGGTAATCTAACTGAAAATATAATTCAAATTTGTTATAAGTACAGTGGAACCTCGATTTACGAATTTAATCCATTCCATGACCCTGTTCGTAAATGGAAAAGTTCGTAATTCGAATCAAGTTTTCCCATTGCAATCAATGTAAATCCAAGTAATGCGTTCCTTGTCCAAATTTTTTTTTGTTCAACATGGTATGGTTTTATATGTGGAGATAATACAGAATTATGTGTGGAATTAAATTTGTTGGCAGTGGAATGACAAAGTGCACAAGAATCTGCGCTGGATTCTGACCTGAAAACGAAGAGCTTGTGTACTAAGGAGGTCCGAAAAATGTCCTCGTTTGCTCAACACCGCCCTTTCCTCTTAATTCCCCCTTATCAACGACTCTGGCGGATATTTCACATATTTTAATCAATTTTGTGTTGTCGATAGGTGCTTTTTGGGGCTCTGTACAACACCAATCTAATCAAAGTTGTACAAGGTTCTATAGTGTTAGATACGTTCCAGATGCATGGAAGGTTCACATATAACAGTAATATTAGAAGAAAGCAGTTTAATTACTAAAAAAGAAACCGCAACTTTATTATTTAGAATAGTGCAGATCGTCGATTTCGCCATGTTGTACTCCTTGACAAGATCCAAAATGCGATCACAACTTTCATGTTTAGCTATAATTTCCTTTTTTAAATCAACATTAATACGTTTGTGATTCTTCTTAACGCCATATTCACTAAAACTTTGCACTTTTTTGGTAGCACACAGGGTTTTGTCCCGTTCGTAAATCGAAACAACATGTGGTGTTCGTAAATCGAATTGTTCGTAAATAGAGACTTTCGTAAATCGAGGTTCCACTGTACATCAATTTAGCCAAGAAGGTTCAGTAAGACAGCAGTACTTTTGGATGCCTATTTCATAAACTTATTACCGACTGGTTGCCTTGTTTGCCCTAATTCATTAATTATAAGAACCATTTTTTTACTCATAAAACCATCTCTAAAAACAAGTTATAATAACATATATGGCAATGATTTTGAAAATTATTGATATTTTGAATGCAACTACCCTGATGCCAAGGCTGCATCATATTTTTTAATAGGCGTAAGAATTGGTCCAGGTGAAATAGAAATTCCATTTTTACCTAAGAAAAATCGTACCTTTAAAGCATATAAATTGCGTTATTATCTTGAAAATCGCACTTTTACTTTAGAAAAGTCACACTATTACATTAAAAAAGTCGCACTTTTAAAATAGAACAGTCGCTTTTACCATATAAAAGTCACTTTCACCATATAAAAGTCACACTTTTACCGTAGAAAATTCGCACTTTTACTTTAGAAAAATCACACTTTTACCTTAGAAAAGTAGCACTTTTATTTTAGATATGTCTAACTTTTAATGTAGAAAATCCGCACTATTACCCTAGAAAAGTTGCACTTTTAAAGTAGTAAAGTCGCACTTTTTACCGTAAAAAAGTAGATTTTACCATATAAAGGTGGTACTTTTACCTTAGAAAAGTCGCAATTTAACCTTAGGGTGCGTTTCCACGTGAGAGAAACTCTCGAGATGCTCTCGATTGCAGTTCTCAATGTAGCAAGTGCACAAATACGCGTACTACTGTTTGAGAGCTCACTAATAGAAACTTGCAAAATACGAACCATGTTCGAATTTTGAGAGCAGCTGTCGAGAGCTAGGCCAAAATTGTAGCAAAATAACACCCTGATGATGGCCTTAATTCCCGGAGAGCAGTAGAGCATTGTGGAAATGGTTATGTTTGGGTTTTTTAATGTTTAGAGCTAAGTTTGAATTTTTTTTCTAGAATACGAGATGGGATGAGTAACTCGCAAGAGTTACTCATCAAAAGTGCGACTTTTCCACGATAAAAGTGTGACTTTTATATGGTGAAAGTGACTTTTATATGGTAAAAGTGACTGTTCTATTTTAAAAGTGCGAACTTTTTTAATGTAATAGTGTGATTTTCTAAGGTAAAATTGCGATTTTCAAGATAATAACGCAATTTACATGCATTAAAGGTACGATTTTTCTTAGGTAAAAATGGAATTTCTATTTCATCTGGACCAATTCTTACACCTATTTAAAAACATGATGCAGCCTTGGCAAAAGGGTAGTTGCATACAAAACATCAATAATTTTCAAAAACGTTGCCATTTATGTTATTATAACTTGTTTTTCGGTTTGAAATTTGTAAAATCTCTTTAGTTTCGGAAAGGGGGATCTATCCCCAAGTTGTCTCTCCTCTCCACATATATGGCCTTGTCTGTTGCCATGCTACACTAAATATTGACATTTCAAACCATCTGCTTAAAATAAAGAAAAATGCATTAATTTGCTTTAAGAAAGCATAAGCAATATCGCCAATAATATTGGAAATTTAGTTGACATTAAATAAATAGATTCTTTTATTTCACTATGTAATGTCCGGGTTTAGAACATCCGGCGAGGTGATTTCCTGTGTTTGGAGCACAAAAGTATACCAACGCCCAGGAAATAAACTTCGCATAAATGTTGTATTTGATGATAGTGTTGATCCAGTGCAAGAAACACATCTGAAGACAGTTCAAGTTATCAAGTTACACTATGCATCCCGTAGGTAAAATTTCGCCAGAAAAGCCTGAAAATGACGAGGTGCCCTTTGTCAAAGCATACTCTGCATTACCAATCGCCTTCACCTTTTTCGGCTTCAACTTCTTTCAAGGCAGTGCCCATAAATGGCCCAGGAGAATAGTTTTCTGTCTGCTCAAGGTGATTGCCGTTGCCCTGATGTTGGCCAACGCGTATGCTCTCTATGAAAAGAGCAATAAGAAGGTGAGAAATGCCTACAAGAAAGTTATCTTGAAATTCAACGTTCGTACCGAGCTCTCCGATCTGCTTTTTGCAAGTTTTACTTTTCTGGCGCTTTTGGTTCACGAGAAATCCTTGGCCGAGTTTTTCACACGAGCCATATTTCGAAAATCTGCGACATGCTTACGAGTCGTGCTCGGCATCTTAACGACAGTGTGGATCATTTTTGTGATCGCCATGCCAATAGCAGCGATCGTTGGCAAATCGTTCGCCGAACTCAGCGTGGCCATGATGATGAAGAAGTTCAGTGCAATACCCTTGCATTTTCTGCAGATCCCCCTCCACTATTTGTCCACTTTTTTCTGCGGACTTTACGCCTTCGTTTGTCTGACACTGCTCCACCAGATGTCACATTTGCCACGAATTTCTGGAAGCCTGGACCTGTTGGAAGAAAACTATCGTGCCATCCGATTGTCCGTGAATGTCCTAGAAAACGCGTTTTCGGGTATTTTGCCCTTGCTTTACGTTGTCAGACTCGGAAGCTTTGTTATTTGGCTCGACTTCATGCAAGACGAACCAGGAGTCCCAAACGAGATTCAAGCGCGGAGGATATATTTGGCTCTTCATCTTATCCAAGTTTTAATCCTGATCATTCCACCTATTTTCGTGAATGGAATGGTATGTATTTATCTACTGTTTAGCGAGGTAAACTGTAAACCCTGCCTTACTATTTGACACCTTGAGCGTTTTTTTTGCTTGTAGATAAAATGGGATGTAAAATTAAGTTGGAATCTTATCTCCAATTAATGATACATGTCGTTTTTAAGCTGGATCACAACCCTATCACTTTCAATGGGTGACATTTTAAAACATAATTCCAGCCAAACCAAAAGAGATTAAATAAAAATAAAAATTGTCTAAAATAGCGTGATAAATCAGCAATGGTATCACTTTTTCGTTTTTCACTTTGAGCTGGTAATTTTTTTAAAAATTAATAAACAAGTTTGAAAAATCTTCGTTAATTTGCCCACGCTGCCAGCAGGTGGCAGCACGAGAATTCAAATTAACGGACATTTTTCATAGTTGTTTATTAATTTAAAAAAAAATCTACCAGCTCCAAGTGAAAAACGAAAAAGTGATACCATTGCTGATTTATCAAGCTATTTTAGACAATTTTTATTTTTATTTAATCTCTTTTTGTTTGGCTGGAATTGTGTTTTAAAATTTCACCCATTGAAGGTGATAGGGTTGTGATTCACCTTATGTAACATTCAAAGTATCTTAACTGCTTTTAAATATTCTTAAAAATTCGATTATGCTTTCGCAGTACAATGTTCTTGTACCTCATCATGTAAGGGTCCTTTTAGTACCACAATGTGCTTTGTATTCTGAATGTCTTCTGCAGCTAGCTGTGTCAGAATTCACAACAAGTTTTAAGTTGCTAATACCAAATATTTGTGATATAGCCCCGATGTGGTAAAACTATGCAATGCACAGGTATATGGACCATATGTAGCCATTTAAGGGCCATATTTGACCCTTAGTGGGCCACATATGTACGTTACTTATTCATGAGGCACCACGAGTCTCAAGATCGTCTCGCTTTGCTTTGATGGTACATGAGGTGGTTGTATTAAAAAGGGGATTTTGTGCGAGAAGTTGGTTAATTGTGAGATATGGCTCTTTTTAGGACGAAAGGTATATTGAAGTTAATATAAGGTTAGGGTATCTGTAGGAAGGATATTGGCGGGAGGATGCAGAAATCCTATCAATTAAGGAATATACTGTGTAAATACACATACATAGCCATGCAAAGACATTGAAGACGTATGGCCATACCCGACCCTTACATGCACTTATTATGGTCATATAGTATGTCAAAATGGGTATTTCAACAAAAATGTTAATTTCGAATCAACAATCCAAAAAATTCAGTTATTTTGGATAGCCCTTTGCTAGATGTTGTACAAACAGGATGCAAAACAACATTTTTCCTTAAATTTGTCTTTATCTGTTTATTACATTGGTGTTTTGTTATAACTTCCAGTTAGAGTCGGCTATGAACATTGAAATTAAAGAGGAACATCAGGAAAAGTTGATCCCAGGGGTTTATACTGCAGTGAGTGGGCTCATGAAAATTATTGTATATTACACGTTATTACAAATGCACCAAAAAATTTGATTTTTGTATTACAATGAATATAGTCAATGTACAAGAGTGATGTTTCTGTTTCTCCACGAGTGCAACTTTGGACAATTCAAATGGCCTCCAACTCAACGCGATTGACGGCAGGGGGCGTCATTATCAGTACCTGGTTAATTGTCAAGGTACATCTCATATCATAAACATCTTATATTGATTTATTGTGTATAGAATATTGAGTGTGTACTTTTTATGCAGGCAGTCGTGTGTTACTTTCTTATAATTTGGACCAATGACAGCTTTAAACTACTTTTCACAGAAGTTCAAAAACAAGTACCAAAGTAAGCCTTAAGTACACTTCCACCCAACACCAACATCCATTTTTTGTAAATCGTTACAAAGAAGCAAACGGAATATTCTTAAGGAAATTGCTCGAATATCGCCATAGTAACGTCCCAACTTTGATGAAACTTTGGTAAAAATAGCACAGTATAATTCTGAACTTAACACAATTATATAATTAATGTCTTAAATTTATGTTTTAATATAATTTATGCACATTAAGGTATTAAATAAATATTTGTTCAACACTTAATGCAAACATCTTCAGTTTTTATTGTTAAAAATCAAGCGTATATAATTATGGCACAATGATATGCCACAAAGCAGATCAAGACAATAACTTGATAATATGAGCACATCGATATTGGAATTATATACAGAACGATTTGTATGACGTCAGAACGTATTAGTGTAGTTATCGTTGCTACTTAAGGACGGTATGTCCATGGACATTCTCAATATAACGGTACAGAAATACATTATGTTTAAACTAATTACTTTTCATTCTTCTGGCATATTATAGTGATACTGAACGACAATAAGAAACCATAACTAACCAAATATCGTTAGGCAGAGATAAGGTAATCCAAGAATACATAATTGTGTGGTCTCTATTAGCTACCGCCGGCTGGGGTAGTGGATTGGACACCTTTCGTGGTAAAACCAAAAGCTCATGTGGTGAAACGAAAGGCATTTGTGTTGAAATTTGAACCTCTAGTTGTTGAATCAACAACACCACTTTTCGACATCAAAGTGTATGAAGAATTACTCGTTACTGGAACAAGATTGGTAAATCCCGCTTTCATTGAAATTTTGAGTCAGGTAGTGCCACGAAATCATTACTGACTAGTTATAGATATAAAATAAAGCAATATTGAAAAATCAGGTTTCCCTGTAAGTAGGCAATCACCGACAACACAAAGGCATTGCTGGACTTTGGGGATAAGTTTGACATAAAGACTATTGTAGAAATTTTGCATAAATTTATCACAGGCTAAATTATCAGTTTAGCTAAATTCAACGATTTCCTACACCCGAAATCAAAAAAATTGTAAAAATTTAAAAAATATATCTGCAAAATATAAAATGGGAGTTACACTTTTTATGTGCTTTAATGTCGCAAATTTTCCTTTTAACACTTATTAATCTTGCACCCAAATTCAGAAATGAAAATAACGAATTTTGCATTAAGAGTGTGATTAGCCGAAAAACTACTCAAGAAATGAATTTTTGTGCATTAAAAGTACCATTTTTCTGTTATAAAATAGTGCGATTTTCTATGTTAAAACGCAATTTTTCTGAAGTAAAAATGCGATTTTGTTTATGTAAAAATTAAATTGCAGTTTTTCAGTATTTAAGGTGCGATTTTTAAGGTAATAATGCAATTTTTTTGTGGTAAAAACACGATTTCTATTTCTATTAACTCTCGGCTCTGCCGTGCTCTGGCTCTGTGCACTGGCGATCCTAAACATATATGGTCAAAATAGTCCACTCCAAGATTCTGGAGCCTACCTTCCCCCCTTACCTTCCTTATCCTTTTTTCTGTTTTCCGTTTTCCTGTTTTCTGTTTTCCATTTTTCCATTTTAAAATAGTGCGATTTTCTATGTTAAAACGCAATTTTTCTGAAGTAAAAATGCGATTTTGTTTATGTAAAAATTAAATTGCAGTTTTTCAGCATTTAAGGTGCGATTTTTAAGGTTTTTTTTTGTGTGGTAAAAACACAATTTCAATTTCTTTTAGCTCTCGGCTCTGCCGTGCTCTGGCTCTGTGCACTGGCGATCCTAAACATATATGGTCAAAATAGTCCATTTCCAAGATTGTAGAGCCTACCTTTCCCTCTTACCTCCCCCCATCCCCCTCCCCCCGCCTTCCTTCCCAAAAGTAATGACATATACTGTCTTGGCGAAATCATTCCGGATTTGCAAATTATACGAGAAAATGGAAGAATAGTGAAAATGCATGTAAACGTATTCGTTATAACTCACCACAACTATTGTCCAAGTACTGATGGGGTGTCCTCCAGTGGTCATTCTTGGTGGGTTGGTGGTCATTTGCATCATCATCAGGTTTACCTTAGTGGAAGCTGTGCTGGAACGTTCAAACTGAAAGGATACCAGTGATTATTAGTAATATCATTCCTTTAAGCAGTGATAACAACGTTTTCAAAATATTTGTACTTTTCAGTAACTTACGGCATTGTAAGTTCCCTTATGAATTGCTGACTTCGTCTCGGTTACTTCAATATCGAGGGAGTTTTTCGCCTAAATTGATAGTAGGTAAAAATACACATTCACTAAATTAGTAAAACTTAATTTTTAATATTTTGTTTACTTAGTTTTGACTAGCGTATATACGAGCCATATGAATGAGAGTAAAGGACCCTGATTGAAAAAATATGGATAAATGTTAACCATAAAGTTTCCATATTTCCATAATTGTTTTTTTCATCCGGAAATCTAATGGAGATTTCGTCGCAGACGGCATAATGTGATCTTTCTGCCTGGAAACCTTGCCGGAGGCTTATGTATTGCTTATTACATGATAGCGTCCATGACATTTCTGCATAAGGTCCATTGGTCCATCCCTGGCTTACCTTTCCATTAAGAAGGATGGGTGGCACGATCAAGCAGAAAAATTGCAAAGCGTGCTGAAATACTGCCAAAAATTTCGGAATACAGCATACGGCATACTCTATCCAGATCCCCATCGAGAGAAAGCGGCAGAGGTAAAGCAGGGGTAAGGCGTTGGAAAACGAGGTGTCCAGGTTCCCAACCAGACGTCTGATTTTCTGAAAGCGTTCCTCGAACTCCTCCAAACTCTGGTAACCCGGTTCATTTTCGGCCAATTTTTGCAGACAGAACCGTAAGTTGAAGCAGACCATGGCGTAGAAGCAACAGAAAAGGGTTGAGAAAAACCTCAGGGGCAGCAAGCAAAAATTCTGAAAATGTCTGGTGACAATCCCTCTGAAGGTTCCGTTAATCAGAGAGGGGAACTTGGAGATGGAGATTAAACCCAAAGTGGCCATTGAAGAGACGGCGAATGACAAAAGGACCAAGAAAAACGCCCACAACAAGCATTTCCGAACAGATTTTTGGCCACGTTCTACACCCAGCTCCTCGAAAATTCTATTACCCCCTGAAGTTAAAATGCCGGCCAGTGGCTTCTCGTGGATCATGAAATTCACCAGGCAAACCAGGCCGAAAGCCACGTCTGTCATGTTGGTCCTCATGGTCACAGGCACGCAGTGGGTTATCGAAGAATTTGAAATTTATTTCATGATGCACGTGTACGTGATAAATCCATGAATTACAAAAAAAAACTAATTACTCGTACTCTGCTACTTTGTGATTTTTTTCCCCGATTAACGAGTGTTAAAAGGGAATTTCACGAATAAATGGTGAATTAATTTAATTTCAAATATCTGTTTTACTTGCTAAGGAATATTTATGATACACACACACTGGTAAGGTGACCATGCAATCGTCCTCCTTAATATGGAAGACAGTCCTTCTTTTGTAAGTTCTGTCCTCCATTGAAAAGTGTCCTACACTGTAAAAACAAAAGTCTTAATTTAAGTCTCTTTTCGTGCCAATTCTTGTAGACGAAATCAAGACTTTTTACGTGTCTTTTTTTAAAATGGCGCTAAAAGCGTCTTATTTTATTTTTTTATTTAAAAAAAAAAAAAAAAATGAAAAAATGACGTATAAAAAGTCTAGATTTCGTCTACAGGTAAGAGTCTTAAGTTCAGACTTTTGTTTAGTGATAACAATTACAGTTTCGTGTAACAATACCATCTCGTGGCATGTTAGTACACCCATACTTCGCTTTACGACCTATATACACGTTCCGGAAAAGTTGGCCGTAAAGCGAAAAAGCCGTATAACTAATCAATTCTTGCTGCATTGAGATTTTCATTTTTTTGCCATCTTAATCGGAGTGAAACCCATAGGTTGTTTTATTGTTAACCAAATCCGACTGTGTTTGTGAAAATTGGGGATAACTTACCACAATTTTTGGCCACTTTCTTTAATTACAGCATTTTTTGGCCGTATAACGAAACATTGTGGGCTGTAAACCGAAACAGTGCCACAATTAAAAAAAGTCGTAATAGCGAGAAGGCCGTATAGCGAGGTATAGATGTACATATATATGCAGGGTGGGGCCGAATGACCTCCATAGTTTCAAAAAATCACTGGGGACCACCCAGACTAGGAGAGGGTGGGAGAGGTGCCGTTAATTTTAAAAAAATCTATCAATTTAAAGTGAAAAACAACAATATGATGCACTTGCTGATCCATCAAGCTATTTAAACAATTTTTTATTTTTATTTTTATTTAATCTCTTTTTGTTTGGCTGTGAGTGTCGTTGCAAATTTACCCAATGGAAGGGATAGGGTTGTAATCGCCCTTAAGTATTCAATAAAATTAACAGCAACAACAAATAAAAGCATTTCATTTTTTTAAAGATATAATAATGATTTTTAACCTCAGCTGCCATACTGATGATAATGGTTAAATGCATGTGATGTATAGTTGCAGGTAAAACTTAGTGCAATCTCATACTAAATGTATTGCTAATTTTTAAAACTTGAGCAGAGAATCAATATTCTTACTTTAACATTTTATGGAAAAGAATGAGTTTTAATGAAGATTTTACGATAATGAGAGTATGTATAAACTTTGATAATGGTGGCATAAATGGCAATAAAGATTCAATGATAACTTAGAGGTGGCTTACCAAACATGAACCTTGGAACGACGGTAGGCTGAAATAGTTAGACATCATTATCATGTCATCAAATAAATTGCATACACTCTTATTAGGAATGAGTTTCTTCGCATTGTTTCAAGAACAAGATTATTCCAGTAAAATCGTTCAATATCTACAGATCTCGATAAGTTTTCTGAAAAAAACTACACATTAAAAATAAAATTAAGCATTGCATTTGGGGAATCATCCTTTCTTGCATATGTCTGACATGTTCGATAGGGAGTATTTTTTTAGAGGTATTATTTTAGAGGGGTTCTACTGTATTGACATTGTAGCCATGTATTGTACATATACATTTCGCATATACAGCGCACATATAGCATGTAGTCAATAAACTTAACAACTTCAGCAATAAAAAAACATGCTTTTTAAGACAGTATACAGCTCCATCAATAGTTCCGAAATTATAGACTCTGGTAAAGTACGAGAATGTAAGTTAAAATTGCACTGCCAACCTGAAATTAGAAAATACTGTTTTTCATTGGCCTTATACCGGTATCAAACGTCATGGTGGCGACTGGGCCTCTAACAAGGTATTTTCACAACTGTGGCAACATTTATTATAGTTGATGTATTTGCAGAAATTCGTCATGGGACATTTAAATCCTTACCGTCAAAATGCAACCCTTTTTCATGGTGAAGTACCCTCCTCCAGTCAGCTTTGGCGGATGAATAGTAAGCCTTTGGATATAGCAAGTTAGCTTGGTTAAAGTCTATGTAAGGGATTAAAAGAAAATCATAAAACAGGTTTAAAATGTAAAGCCCTTACAACTTTTGTCAATCTTGACTGGCAAAAAAAAGGAGTTGAAAAAGGTATATTTGCAAAAAATGATGATGTTTACCAAGAATGTATTCACAGAATTGCTTTTTAACAGCTGGTTGACCATGAGATCAATCGCTTGTAGAGATCTAGTCACCTGCAAGACAAGACAAAAAATAGCATAAAACTTATTTAAAGTGCAAGGCACCGTTGATGCAAAATAGTACAAGGTGTGCTAAAATTCAAAATGTTGTTTTCATAATGAAAAACTCGTATAGAGTTACTTGGGAGTTGAGTGCAGCCGCGGCAAGTACCCTACTGACGAAAAGTCCAAAATTGAGTACGACATAAGGCAAAAGCGAGATATTCCATGTGGATGCGTTGCCTCCGAGGCTGACCGACCTCAGGAAAAAGGTGGTGGTGAAGACGTCTGTGGTGCAGGCCACGAAAAAAATGGACGAAAATATGGATTCGGCTTTCTGGAGATGGCTGCACAGGAGTTGGTGTCGCTGTATGAACGATGGTACAGACGAAAATCGCCACTTGGAGTCCAAATCTTCAAAAGTCCAGGTGAAAACATAGCAAACGTAGAGAAAAAAGGCGCTGGAGAGCAGGGAAAAAGGTCTGAAAGTCGCTAGCCATGCATAGTGCCAGTAAATATTGTAGAGGAACTGGATGGGAGAAGAAGCCACTGTTTCGTTTCCCAGTCTCTGGTTTTGCATGTTAAAATTCCTCTTTCCTAAAAAGATACTGTAGGGGGTGATGCCGAATGGAAGAACGCTGCAGAGGATGACAGTGATATATGTAGCCACGCGTCGCTTTAACATGGATGGATAGCTTAGGTCCATGAGGGTCTTGAGAAACTGGCAAATCTCTTTTTGTTTGAACACGAAAAAATCGTAGAGTATCATGGTTTCTGCCGCCAATAAAATGTAGGCGATGTCAACGGCAGTGTAGTCACCATGACTTTGGCCTATGCGGTGCATCAAGAGGAATACGTTGAAGAACATAACGGGTGGCATTGTGATGTGTAAGGCCACTTTCATGAACATGCAGAAAAAGCGTAATTGTTTGTAAAATCTACACTTGTTGAAATAGTCTGCCAGTTCTATGCCGAAAATGAAAAAAACTAGAAACAGAGGAAGTAAAAATCGCTTCTTGCTTTCCTTGGTTACAACGTAATGGAAGGCCATCTTTTTTAGCAAACGTAGCAAAATTTTCTAACTGCCCCAACTTGTAGGTCAGCTGCTGGTGAAAGGACAACCGAATTCCAGAAGACATTAACTCATTTTTATTGTTTTTCCAAAAGAGTCTCCAGTGCGTGCAGAAATGATGAGCTCGATTTACCTGCTGCACTTAACAACTTATAAAATAAATTATACAACTAATGATAAATAGGTCCTTGACAATCGTCCAGTATATCATACGAAACGTAGTCAATATTCAATTTGGGAATATCTCGTGTTTAATGCATCTTCTTTAATGAACCACAGAGCCTGCATAATTTTAATGCGAAAAACAAATTATCCTAAATTATTAATCTACAACGAAATGAGGAAAAGATGAATTCGGGCAATTTGTGGCTTAGAAGAATGAAATTAGCCATAGTTTTCAAAATGCATTTAGTACGTAGCATCATTCTTGTATTTGCATAATTTCATGCTAAAACAAAGATAGTTCATGCAACAATTTTGCTAATTAATTGCTAAAGATAGCAAACGAAATCTCCATTGATGACTGACGTCATTGAAAAGTATTTTGTCATGCAGTGTAATTTAAGTAATGAATTTAACAAATGCTTTAATTTAGGCTAAGGCATAAACGTTAAAATGTCTTTTCATAATATAAGTTAACTACAGTATAAAAGGCAAATTTGCTTTTTCCCTATCTGTCACGGCATATAAATTACCATTTACTGCACTTAATCTTCACACATGAACAATGTGTATGTAGCCCACATTCATATATCGATTGATTAATTAAACAATAAGTGTACTGTTCGTTAGAAACCATTGGACACGCCTAAACCACAAATGGAAAGATGAATTCAGAACATTGAAAAATAAACAAGAGCACAATGCTTACAACAATAGTTCCTTCAGTGAAAGAAGACAATATAACAAATGACAACATCGAAATTAAGTTTAAATGCCAAGGTCAGATGTTCGCATCAATTCTTTTATACTTAATATTGATTTGAAAATCAATCGTATACACTATCATAGAACAAATATTTGTGGTTAATGCCAGATAATGATTTATTGAGAGTATGAATTCAATTTCTGTTAAAACATAAACTGTGAGTTAGCACTAAGTTGTAATAACTGAGGTCATATTATGTTATAGTATAGTGGAACCTCGGGTTACAAACTTAATCAGTTCTTGACCCTGTTCGTGAATCGAAAAGTTCGTAATCCGAATCAATTTTTCCCATTGCAATTAATGTAAATCTAAATAATGCGTTCTTTGTCCTTGAAACTTTTTCTTTAACATGTTATGGCTTTATGTGTGGAAATAATACAGAAAGGAAATTAATATAACAGTAATATTAGAAGAAAGCAGTTTAATATATACATCCATGATTTCCAACATTATAGGAAATAAAGACACCCACGTGGTGTCGTCATGCTGACGTTGCTGTGAATCAAGTTCATTTGCAGATTCTGTTTAACAAATTTACTTTAACAAACATTATTTCCATTAGGAAAATGTATATTATTATATTCTATTCTGTTGTTAATTAACTATATGATTTAAGTCTCAAATCGAAGTCAACAATGGATTGTCATCCCTTGCATCTCCAATTGGCGTGGATAAAACAACAGACACATTTTTTGCCATATTTGCAATGTAGGCAATATCCTTTAAACTAATATCGATATTAATTTGAATCCTTGGAAATTCTAACATATTTTAGATGTTTCTTATATTTAGTAAAATTTATCCGTAACAAAGATGTTCTGCTGGAACTAGTGAAACAATTGCAGAAACTCGGATCTTTGATTGGTGGTCCAGAGAAGTGAGTTCGTAAACTGAAACATCGTTCGTAAATCGAAGCAACAATTGATGTTCGTAAACCGATTTGTTCGTAAACGTACGAGTACAATGCACTCGATTACAAACGTGCTCACAATGTGTGATTACAAATCTGTTTGAGTATTAAAATAATCTGAAATTCTAAATTATAATGTAATCGTGTATGATCGGAAATATTTTATGCCAATAATTAAAACGTACGAGTACATTGTTCTCTGGAATTAATAGAAGTGCTGATTACGATATCAGTGGAATTACGATACTTTATAGTACGAGTAGAGTACATGTAATCAGTATTATCATATGAAATGAGTGATTAGAATGCGGAAAATTTTACTTGTGAGCAGGAGTATTGGTTAGGAGTATATTGGAATCTTACTCGATTGTGAGTAGAGTATGCAAGTATTTATACGAATTGAGTAGGAGTAGGAACTCAATTTATTTAATGAACAATAATTTTATTAGAAGCAGAATATGAGAATTTAACCATACTTTTATAATCCACCATACTCGTACCCAGTACTCGTATCAATAAGTACAATTTGCCCAAGTGTGAGAACATTATACTTGTACTCATTTCATATGATTACTGATTACTTGTATGAGTACGATTTTAATATACTCGTAATCAGTACTCCTGCTCATGAGTACAATTTGTACAAGTTTTACTACTGCTGATTAAATGTACTCTATTCATACTATAGTATTATATTTTCACTGCAGAACACTCTTAGAACACAGAACACATATATATTGCACCTTCAAATTTAGAGATATTCTGCAGGTACATGAATTATTTGGTACATGCATGTCGAACTGAAGTTGCATTGAAAGTTCATACCTTCAAATCTTCCCTACAAATTCAAAATTCAGGTTATGTGACTAAAAGTAAATGGGGAAATTCTCTGTTTATGGATTAGCAATGGATGTCTTCATTAGGCTTGGCTTTTACATTTATACAGCTTGAAGATACTTTTCAGCTTGAAAATTTAAAATAAGTGTGCATGAGTACAAGAAATAGATGACAATGACTGGTGTGTTTTTTGTGGACACCATCCCTTGAAACAAGCTAGATTAAACAAAACTGGAATTATCAACTGGGCCCAATGATTCAGGTAAGAATATCTAAACCTTCATTCCACCAGTGCAAGATAATTAATATGTAGGACATACATGTGCTTTGTACTCGTTCACAGTAATTAGCAGTGTATCCTTTGAAGTGTACTAGAATGATCCAATATATAAATACATTTTACATCCAGTACATAGGGTAAATATTTACCCTCATAAGTCATACCTCATGTTTATCGAGGAATATTTTGGTTGGTAAACATTCAAGGTGCAATATAACTTGTTATTTTACCCAGCCATTTTCTAGAGGAATGTAACTCGAAAATAGGAGGTACATGTACTCCTACTCATGAGTGCAATTTGCCCAAGTCTGGTTGCACGTAGTTGTTTAACACATACTATTGCTACAGGTTTTTTAAGGGGTTTATTAGTTTAGAGGGGTTTATTAGATTAAAGGGGTTTATCAGTTTAGAGGAGTTAATCAGTTTAGAAAAATTTATCAGTTTAGAGGAGTTTATCAGTTTAGAGGAGTTTATCAGTTTAGAGGAGTTTATCAGTTTAGAGGAGTTTATCAGTTTAGAGGAGTTTAT
>JAQGAE010001798.1:0-20716 GCA_034696685.1 Julus scandinavius
GTGACTGGATTTGGCTTCGGTTTCTCGATAACAAACCAGAGATTCTTCTCACACAGATGAAATGATATTCTGTTCTGCCATGAAATATAATTCGTCGAATTCAACGGTGGTATGCCATGCCTTGTACTACCTTGTTTCGATGCTGTAGCCATGTTTCAGTCGTTGCACAAACAAGAATAAAGTACACAGCTTCCGATGACTCACTCTCCACAAAATGTCCGTTGAATTAAATTATTTTTCCGGTATCTACTGCAGTTGACAGAATTTGACTCTGTATTATTGTAGTTCCGCAACAATCTTGTTTGATTTCAGAAGACACAAGTCGCCAAAAAACTTCTTCTGTGTGTTTTGGTTGTGGCTTCTGGGCCTACTCATTTTGGCCTCACAAACAAGTCCAAATTCAAATTTAACAGTACTTGCCCAGTTGAAGTAATGCTTGACCCATAACCTGCTAGAAATACTCCACTGGGTTGTGCTTGAAAATAATTTGAAGTTTATTGTTGTTGAACACAGCAATCGAAAAGTGAACTTCAATGAACGAAAATTCGGAACAGAGTATAAATTCAAATATGGCGCCACGCGCACATAACGTGCTTTAGGTGCAACGCGCCTAAGTCATGCAAAGCAGCAAACGCGCGGGGGCAGCGCATGTATTCCAACATAGGTGTATAGAAAATTATACATACTCCTTTCAGTCAATTTTCATGGAGTTTAGCAACTTCAAGCACTATTTTTTCTTCTTCAGTGTACTCGGTGTCTGAAGAAGTTGACCTATAATATTTCAATATATAGTATTTAAAAACCAAAAATAAAGTTTGTCTACAAGAATTGACACGGAAAATATCGAAAATTAAGTTTAATTTTTACAGCGTGCCAAATATGATTTGAAGTTTCCACTTGATTATAGACATATTATATGGCCATACATGGGCAATATTTTCCTCTTGATGGGATATACAGTAGAAACCTCGCATAATGAGCATAATACATTTTGGAGTCTTACTCGAAAAGGGAAACACCCATTAAGCGAAACAATTTGTATCATTAAAGCGTATCACCATACATTTCTGTAGATAGACTAGCAAATGCTAGGACTATCCATTGTGTCCATTGTCCAAGTAGGACTAAATTTTCCTAAGCCGCAAATGAGACACCGAACAATAAAAAACCACCCAAATGGGAAAACCAGGATATTATAGTTACCAATATCCTTTAGGACTAAATCCTCAAACAAAGGGGATTAACCAACATAATGTTCTGGAAAACTTTGAGACCCAATTAGGCAAATGCTAATTGGGTCAAACTAGAGTAAACTGACCCATTGACATCACAAATGTAAAAGCCAACCTCTAATGCTAGTGGTCGACTTAAGATCACATGGGATCCCTTCAAACATATATAAAGGGCTCCCAAACTGTAGGTAGACAGAGAGAGAAGGAGAGATAGCCAATGATCTCCCCATGATGTTCTAGGCAATAAAGCTTGCTCCTGTTCATCCTTCTATAAGTGTCACTATCTTTACAATGAAGAAATACTAGAAACCAAAATCAACGAATTGGACTCTTTACTTTCAGCTAAAGTTCATACTTTATACAAGACTTATGGTATAAGTCCTGTCCTATCACTCTCCGGGGCCTACTTCCCTCGTGCTATCTCCTACGTACGGCATTAAAGTAGTTCGGCCTTAAGAAAGCCGAACTCAGATATCATAGACTGAAGGCAAACTTCGATCTTCCCTTATGCTTTGCAAGCGAAGGTGTACAAACCATTTGACTTACAAAAAGTAGTCACCTCATAACTTACCCCTCCCCCCTGCCCCCCCAAATGCTTTCGAAAACTTTTGTTTAAGGGACATTAAACTTTTAAGCGGGCCTAATTGAGTTAAATTGTTAAACTACAAAAATACAGTCCTAACCTAACAAGAGGGAGACGCATGATAAAAAGTTTTTACAAAAAATTTCAAAATTGGAACTACTTACACAACATGTGAAACGCGACAATATTGAAGGTATCTTTAATTTGTGCTGCCGACATCTGGATGGATTACATGTAGTAATCAGGTGCCTGGACTCGCTCGAGCAACGCGTTAAGGATGTCCAGGTTGTGGTCGGTGATGAGGCAGGTAAGCTTCCCAAGTGGTGTCTTGAGTCTTTCTGATGGCGGAATCTGGTAGGCACCGTCCCAGTGCGTGATCCAAGATTCGTACTGCTTGTGATGACAGCAGTAGTAACAGCTTTCCATGCCGTTAAGTGGTCGTGGAAACGTGGTCAGCTCCTTCCAGGCGTTGAAGTCCCTATCTCCAGGTTTAGGGTTGACGTACGTAGATGTGATGATCTTGGACCAGAGACGCACTATTTTAGCGTAGTATTGCTGCATGGCAAGAGAACCTTCTTCCAGGTTTTGTGGATTCTCCATAAAATATTGCCAAAGAATTAGTGGTTCTCCGGTAAATTTAGAAAAGTGGGTCCAAGATTGTCCTGTCCTGTTAGTAAACTCCCTAGAGCGGGTGTGTGCTGCAATCTTTTAATCAGCAGACGACAGCGGCTTCTTCGGAGATGTTGGTCCTATTTTGGCAGGAGTGGTCTTCTTGACGATCTTGCTGGACACGGTTGGAAGATGCTTCGTTGTTTTGGCCACAATGGTAGATGCCATCTTCTTTGGTATTTTAAATACCGGGGCATCTGGACATGAAGATGGTCCAGGTTGAGGAGGAGACCTTTACCTTGTCTCAGTTCTTGTAGTGCTTGTTTCAGCCTTGAGGGAGTCATCAGCAGTTGCTGAGTTGGACGGGTCGAGTTTGAACTGATTTAGTTTGGACTGTTCAGGTTCGGACTGTTTAGGTACCGAAGACTGAACAGTGATCCAACAAATCGAGAAGTCTCAAGAAGTGGAAGAAGTCTGCTCCAGCTGGAGCAGACTTCTTCGGCTTCACTGTAGCTCTTGTGGCATTTTACGAAAAGACAGGGCCTTTCGAGGAGTTGACCTAGGAGACGGGTATAGCGTAAAAGGAAGTTCGGCGATATCTTCGGTGATGCGTTTTACTGATGGACGAGTCGGACTTGGCGGTGGCAGTTGGCTGGTGATTTCACTAGCTTCCTGTGGCAAAATGCTGCACTCAAGCACGTTCTCAACGGCTTGACGATCACTAGCAGTGATCTCTACCACCAGTTGGCAGTCTTCGAGGACGCCGATTTGGCGCTCGGAAGAATGCATTTTAAGAATGCATAGCAACTTATCAACAACAACAGAGATGTTCAGCATATGTCTTTGGTAAATGGTAACACAGCCATACTTACATCAGACTTGTTCGCATCTACCAATCTCACATATTTACAGTTTATTAGAACTGAAATGGAGAATGTTCCTTCCGACTTGATAAATCCAGCATGTGCTTCTTTAAATGAACTATATATTTTCGACTTGCGATTTAGCAACGGAATAATTTCTGGACTGCTTCGGAATTGCAGCCAATTGGAGATTTTATCCAGGAACTACGCTGATATACAAAGGATAATGCCCGATACATTTCGATACTTAAACAACTTGAAAGAATTACATCACAGCAACCGAATAGTACATTTAAAAAGAGGAACTTTCGATGGTCTCAACAACCTTGTTTTTCTCGAAATCAGTTTTGATAGACTGGAATCCATAGAAGAAGGGACGTTTGACAATTTCTCAAATACAATCAAAACAATCCAACTTAAAGGTAAACACATTTCAATATCTGAAACTTTGCATTGTTCATTATTGAGTTTTGAAATAGTTTTGAGTTTTTTTTAAAAAATTGCTTCAAATGTAAGGGAAAGTAATTTTCCACATTTTCAAAGTTATTTTGTTACTGCGGTTTGTTTTATATCAAAAGAATTAATAGCTTTACTTAAGAATAAGTGTTATTGATCTATGAAAAATTGCAATTTATAATTTAGGTGTGGTTTCGTCCAATTAAGTTAAGCACATATTGTGCAGTTACACAAATTTTACAAAAGAATTGTTTAACAAATTAAGTGATTGCCATATAATTTTTAAATATTAAACTGAGACATTTTGTATCACAATTTACTTTACATTTTTAAAATGTTGTTTGAATATATTAAATATATTTTTGAACAGACCAACACCTAACCTGTAAATAATAAATACATGTATTTTATGAGATTGAGTTTTTATGCAAATTTAATAAGCAGTCCAAGGAGACAACTAAATATTTGAACACTTAAGCATATCACCCTATTACTTCCATTAAGACTAGCAAATGTTAGGACTTGCCATTGTCAAAATAGGACTAAGTTTGGCCTAAGCCTCAAATGAGATGCTGAATTATTTTAAACACCCAAATGGGGTATCAGGATATTGGATTGCATGATTTCCTCTAGGACTAATCCCAAGAGAAAGGGGATTAGCATACGGAAGGAATTAACTTAACCTCTTGGACCCGTTAGACAAATGCTAATTGAGTCAACCAAACATGAAGTCCCTCGTTGACGTCATTAACGTAAAATTCGACCCCTAATTCTAGTGGTCCAATTCTACCACATGGGATCCCTTCAAAGGGCTATAAAGGGACGAAAAGATTCTTAACACAACCTTGGATTGTCTAACCTGCAGAACATTTGCTCCTTTTAGCGCCTATGTCAAGTTGATACTTCTGTAAAATAAAGACTCAGAACAAAAAACCAATATGACTTTGGAAAATTCTCTCTTGTTAATTTTCAGTATCTACAAGCTTGCAAAGGACTTACAGTAAAAGTCCTTTTCAATCACTCTCCGAGGCCTGCTTCCCTCGTGCTAACTTTAATTTGCAGTGTCAAAGCGTTTCGGCCTTAAGAAAGCCGAACACTGACAACTTTGGCCTTATTAGACATACCGTCAACTTCAGCCTTCCGTTACAGTTCTCAAGCGAAGGTGCATCTACCTATTGAACTCATTAAAAGCAGTCACCTGACACTGTGTTTTGCAGGTAATCCATTTCATTGCAACTGTTCCATGCAATGGATGAAAGATTAGATCAAATAACAGCAAGAAAATAAATCAGGTTTTAACATAGCCACAATAACCAGGCGAATTCACCAAGGCGAATTCACAACACTAGAGTTCTGCAACGCAAACTGTTGGAGTGGTGCGCCCTCAGGGACACATCCTGTATCTGGGGCACGAGGTCCCATGGGACCTTGGAATGGGGTCACCACCGTATGGGCTGCAAGTGGTGGCACCATACAGGGACATAAATGGTCCTATGCCCCAGGCAACGCAATGGGTCAGTTTTGGACCCCTTTTAGAGACATTCTGTCTCTTGTTCAGCCAGCCTTCGATGAGGATTTACATCCTTCTGCATGCGTGCAGAATTAGTGTTAAACAAGTGTTAAGATGAAATAAAGAGTTATTACAGCCAAGTTCTAACTACAGATGTTCCAGTTATTCTACTGCTACAGATTTCAACACAAACTCAACCAAACCAACAAGCTCCTCACAAAGCAAACTTACAACGACAGTACGAAATGAAACAACCACCACAGCATACAGTCAATAAACGGCTGCATTGCAAAATAAGCCCACAACCAACCCACAGCAGACATCATCTGGAGAGTGCAAATCAGTTATCAATCAGTTGTCAGATTTGCTAACAATTCTATTAGAACAAGCTGGCCGCTACTCAATTCAAGAATACTGAGAGAACGAAGTTTTGTTGAAACTGAAGTCAGTCTTGGAGGTCATAAGATAGTCCATGATGTTGGAATTAAAATGTGGCAACAAGCATAACTAGAGCCACATATACAAAAGCAAAACAAAGTGTTTTACCAAATTGATAAGCTATAAAATTACATAAATTATAATACACATCATAAAACAAGAAAAATAACCTTAGAATTGAATAAGTACACCTATACCTTGCTTTACGGCCGCTCTTTATACGCCCTTTCATTATAATGACCTTTTTCAATTAAGGCACCCACAATGTTTCGTTATATGGTCAAAAATAAATGCTATAATTAAAGAAAACGGCCAGAAAATGTGATAAGTTACCCCAATTTGCACAAACAAGGTCGGATTTGGCTAACTATAAAACAACTTATAGGTTTAACTTCGTTTAAGAACGGGGAACAATGAATTCACAATGCAGAAAGAATTGATTCGTTATGTGGCATTTAATTTGTTATACAGTCAACTTTTGCCGAACTCTGGGGAACGTATTTAGGCCGTAAAGCAAAAGTATAGGTGAAATTAAGATATTATAGTATTAATACTCATTGTCATGCTTTTGATTCTAAAAAAGCAGATTTTCATTTAGTGCATTCATTGGAACTTTCACAGATTCAATTCAATTCAATTTATTACCCTACAGTCAGCACAAGAGTGCCATGTGGCAGGGGGTAAATTACCCAAAGTACAAAGATTACAAACATAAGGAGCGTATTGTATAATAACTCAGAAAATGTAATTTTTTTGATAACAATGTACCATTATAGGCAATGTAACCATGTCATTGTTGTTTAATTATGTATATTAGTTTCATTAACACAATTAATGAATATTTGTGTAAATTCAGCATTTTTAATATAACAATTATGTCGACTTCTTGTATAAGTTATGTCAAAATTTGAAATGCAGTGAACACATCTTAAAAATCATTATGTACGAGTATTTAAACTTTAACCCCTCTTGAAAAAAGGAGAATTTGGGTACATGTATTGACAAATTATCCGTAATGCAGGCCTTGATTTTAATAATCTGATTCTTACTAAAAACCGAATGTTTAAAGCAAGACTTTTACAGTTTATTCAAACATAGGCCTGGTTTTTTAATAGGATTGAAGGTTTCTTTGCAAAATGACACATGATTAATATGCCACTCAATATGACATTAGTAAAAAAACAAAATTGACATTTGAAGCAGTATTGGATCTAGGGTGCAATTTCGGTTGCGTGGGTAGAAGCAGAAAAAAGCAGAAATATGATAATGTTGTGATGGAAATTAATGGTGATAGGCTGTGTTTATTCAAATTTTAGGGGAAGATATGCCCCATTCATATCCCACACCCCCAACATGGATAAAGCACTGAATTTGTAAGCACATGTCTAAAAGAAATGCGAAACTATATTCAGCATAATTTATGATAAAAACATTTAAAGATCAAACAAGCGTTTGGTAAAACAAAATAGTTTTGGAATATATGCCGCTAATACCTTGCCTACACAAACAAATGCATGAACCAAAAGCAAAGTTTTCAAAAACATATTTTTGATCACGTACCGCCCAGCATGCACTGTATACTCATGCACAACTAAAATATTAGCATAATTTAAGGTTGCCAGCAGCTTAAAACCTTAATTTCCCGGAGAATAATTACATTTTCCCACTTTGCGAGTTAAATAATAAAAAAAAATACAGAAAAAACTTATCAAAATTACCTTAACTCAAGTTTTGGTCACTCCCGAATTACCTGGTTTTTGACTAGCGTATTCTTAGAGTTACATTATTTACTTCTCCAAATGTTTGATATAGTAGGCTACACATGAATGGTCAATTTGAATTTATTTCACTCTAGAATCATTTGGTTTTCATGCTCCGTAGGTGCAGGGTGACTTTTCACACCTCTCCACGGACAGTATCCCTGTGAGTCTGCGACAAACCCTTACCCTCTGCTGCTGCCTGTGCAGCCTTAGCTACATACCCCTTTTCCCTTCCCTACCTAACTACATTGCAAATTTCATCATTTCTGGAATTTAGAATTTGAAATTCCTTTACTCTCAAAACCCCAAAAGGAGGAAGACGCGACGGTAGGCCTAAATCAGCCCGCGTTAGGCCTCATCTTCTTTTTTTCTTCTTTTGCTTGCTTCTCACCGCCATGCTTGACGATAGCATGACAGCCATATTGGGCAAGCGATCCCGCCCAAGTCCTAAAGACCCATCACCGGTCAACTCCACTACCTGTGCAACCACCCCAAAATTTTTCGTCATCCGACGCGTCGGTGACTCCTTTGAGAAGGTGTCACCTATCTTCATCCATCGGGCCATCTCCAGCTTCGTGGGAGCTGACGAGCCCCTAATAAAGAAGGTGCGAGACGGCACGCTGCTGGCAACCACAACGCGCACTTTCCAAGCCAATCTTCTATCGAAAATCCTCAATATCGGACCACATATCGTAAATACCAATGCCCACCCCACCCTAAACACCACCAGGGGGTGATTAACAGTTCCGACCTCCTCCACTCCACCGACGATAAGCTCACCGATTTCCTTCTCGACCAAAATGTGTCCACCGTGCGCCTCATTACGAGGAAGCGAGGAGACAAAATTGAACCTACCACAGCTGTTGTACTGACCTTTAAGCTTTCAACACTCACCGAATATTTTAAGCTTGGCTATCTCCGGCTGCCGGTTCGACCTTACATCCCAAACCCCATGCGCTGTTTTAACTGCCAGCGCTTCTGGCACACTAAGCAGGCTTGAAAATCAAAGCTGTTTGTGGCTGTTGTGGCAAACCTGAGCAGGGCCTAGTCTGTGAAGATGAGCCTGCCTGCGCAAACTGCAAGAAGGCCCACCATGCCTGGTCCCGCATGTGTCCCAAATATGTGGATGAAAAGATCACCGAGCTTAAGGTGCGCGGCAGCGGCTTCTCCTTCCCTGAAGCCAGAAAGCAATTCAAAGCTTTGCATCCACGGAAATTCATCAAGTCCTTTGCTGCAGTAGCATCCGCCAGACACCTTACAGCCCCTATCTGCCCTCCAATAGCCCTACCCCGTGCTTCCATGGTATCTATTGCTGTCCAAACTGAAGTCTACGTTGGTTCCCGATATGCACACCATCTGTGCATTGTGCTCCAGGCAAGTCTGCCCATCGTTCATGCAAAAAACCCCTTCCCCATACCAGGCACCCTACGTCTCCCTCTCACCCCTCCCTCCTTAATCCCCTGAGGCCAGCCCCTCTACCCTCAGCCCACGCAGACTAGTTACCTTTAAACCTCCTACCTCCCCCGCCCGCATGTCTACACCTTTGACATATGCTTCGGCTGCTACCTCTCCAGTAGAGCAGGTCGCCGAACCAGCGAAGAGCATAGTAGCTCCAAGCAATTGGATTACACTAAACCCTCAAACTAGCCATGGCTATCATCCAGTGGAACTGCCGAGGAATTCGGCGCAACACCCCTGAGATTTGCAACCTTGCACAACACCAACCGGCATGTGTCGCTCTACAAGAAACCTTTCTTTCCGAGGACATGCCGAACACCTCTCGTGGCTACCTCGTACTCAGAAAAGACAGAATAGGCATTAATTCCGTGGTGGAGTTGCCCTACTCATCCGGACATCTTCCCCGTCTGCAACCGTGTTGCTGTCCACCTCTCTGGAAGCTGATGCAGCCCACATAGCCCTACTGCAAGCAATTACCCTATGTCCCATTTACATCCCACACTCCACCCCATCAGACTAACCACTCTCCTAAGCCTCGTAGACCAGCCCCCAAAACCATACCTTCTTCTTGGCGATTTCAATGCCAACAAACCCTTATGGGGCAGTCCTAGGCGTGACCAGCATGGGGATAGCATTAAAGCCTTCCTTGCCGCAGCCAACCTTGTGATGCTAAATGATGGGCGCCCAACCTACTTCAACAGTGCCTTCAGGTCATCTTCATACATTGACTTGTCTCTCTGCTCTCCATCCCTGCTGCCAGCCCCTGGCTGACGCCCCGATGACTGCCTACATGGCATCGACCATTTTCCTCTTTATATCTCCTGGCTGACCCCAGCCCCTGCTCTATATACACGCCCGTGTCGCTAGGTGACGTCCAAAGCAAACTGGCCTTCCTACACAGATCTATGCTCCACCCTACAAACTCTTGATCATGTAGACATTGATGAAGCAGTCGAGTTTTACCAACACTGTTGTTGAGGCAGCACTCCTATCCTTCCCACGCACATCTACGACGCCCCCTCCTCTTCCTAAACCATGATGGAATGAGGAATGCAAGCGCAGCCGAGCTGCACAGCATCGTGCCCGGGCCATTTTCTGCAAATACCCAACACTGACCAACCAAATCACCTTTAACCGCATACGTGCCATTGCCAGATAGGTCTGCCGCCAAAGCCAGCTGGACTCAAGGCGAACCTTCTTATCTTCCATAACCCACCAAACCCCAACTAGATTGCTGTGGGACAGAATAAATAAATTACAAGGCTGTTATCGCCCCCTACTCTTCATATCCTTCATAGAGGTGGCCAAGAGATATCTCAGGTCTCTGATATTTGCAATGCTCTAGGGAAGTCTTCCTCTTTCGTCTCTAGCGATGAGCATTAATCGCAACACTTCTTGCAAATGAAAGCTCGAGACGAACTTCAAACCACTTGACTTCCATGAGGAGCGCTCCCTACCATACAACTGCCCACTCACACTCACTGAATTATGCTCAGCTCATCACGCTGTTCAGGGACCTCAGCCGGCCCCGACAACATCCACTATGACATGCTCAAACACCTTCCGCCAGGTGTTATCAAGGTCCTCCTTGCGATATACAACCGCATTTGGACAGAGGGGCTCTTTCCCACCTCCTGGAGACATGCGCATGTTATCCCTTTCCCCAAACCCGGAACGGATCTGTCAACCCTTCCCACTATAGACCTATTGCCTTGACCAGCTGCCTGTGCAAGGTCTTGGAGAGACTGGTAAACGATCGACTTATGCATCACCTTGTGTCAAATCACCACCTCTGCAGAGGTAGACCTTCTATAGACCCTCTCTTCCACCTAAGGACAGCAATCCGGGATACCTTCATCAAAAGAGAACATCTTGTGTGTCTTCTTCGACTTAGAAAAGGTTTACGACACAACTTGGCGAAATGGGATACTGCGTGACCTTCATGCCATGGACCTCCTCCCGTCTTTGTGCAAAACTTCTTAACCCTCTGCACTTTCCAAGTCCGTCTTGGCTCTATGCTCTCAAGTGTCTTCATCCAACGGAACGGGGTCCCACAAGGTTCCGTACTGAGCTGCACTTTATTCCTGGTCAAGCTTAACGGCATCCTCGCTACACTTCCTCCTCTATTGCCGGTGGCCTATATGTTGACGACCTGCATTTTCTTTGACGCTCAAGTCACCTCCCCTGCCTTGTACGCCAGCTAAGCCTTGCAGCAGATACTGTAGACTCCTGGGCGAAACTCGATGGTTTCCGCTTCTCTACCGTTAAAACTGAAGGAGTCCACTTCACTAGGCTTCGTGGCCTCTTTCCTACCCCTGAAATACGATTAAATGGGAAGCCCATTCCCTTCTGCCCAACTTCAAAATGCTTGGGTATGGTACTCGATGCCCGGCTATCCTTCTTACCCCACTCTTCTCTGCACACCGCTCAGCCCATGGAACCTCCATCCCAGTATTTACTGACGGCTCTAAGCACGCTGCTTCAACCAGCGCCGGTCTTTTCTATGCCGGCTCCTCAACTTCCTTCCACTTACCCCCCTCGTTCTCTATCTACTCTTCAGAACTCTACGCAATTGTTCAGGCCCTTAATCTCGTCCAAGATCATAACCTGAAAGACGTCATCATATACAGCGACTCATGGAGTGCTCTGCAATGCCTCTTCTCTCCTGGTCTATCCCAACATCCTTTGATCAACACTATAATGCAGCTGCTTTCCCACCTCACTACGCTAGGCCACTCTGTCTGTCTCTGCTGGCTCCCCAGCCACTGCAACATTACTGGAAACGAAAATGTGGATGCTGCAGCCAACGCGGCCCACCTGCTCCCTTTGTTAGACCTCTTGATACCGCCTACTGATCTCCACGCCAAACTCAAGGCTGCAGTGCGTACCATCTGACAGCAACAATGGTCCTCCCAAACACAAAATAAGCTCCACCACCTGTTCCCCAACTTAAGCAGCTTCTGCAGCCTGCCCCTCCTTAACCGGCGGGATGATGTTTTGTACACTCGCCTCTGCATTGGCCTTACCTGCCTTACCCATAGCTTCGTCCTCGCCAGGGAGGTGGCACCCGTCTGTGTGACCTGTGACGCCCCCCTCACAGTAGCCCACCTCTTAACAAACTGCAGGCGCTATGCTGCCTTGCGCCGAACTGCCATTGGCGATACGACCGAGCTTAATGCGCTGACGCCCTCCTCCATTTTTGGGGTGGCTTCGATCATCCCCTTTTCTGCAATCCTCACCTTCCTCCACGACTCTGCGCTGCTCCCCTTGCTGTATGGTCCTTGCTGTATGGCCCTTGCTGTATGTCCATTCTATATCCACCCCTCCTGCACACTACCCTGTATCCTAAGGCCAGGCCTCCAGTAATGGCCAACTTAAGGTGCTCTTTGGGGCTGAAGCCTGGCCTACCATGTTAACCCTAACAACCATCCCCAAAGGGCAATCCCTATCAGTGGCTGGGCTCTCTATGGCCTTAGCAGTCTTTGAGCCCTAAAAATTTACCAAACAAACAAACAAACATGAATGGTCCAGGTATACATAGCACTATTATGATCTGTCTTTGTTGATTTTTAACGTCGTTGACCTATTTCTGATACTAAGGCTGAACACCAACGCCAGGGGATGAGTCTTCATCACCTACCTTGAAATTTTGCCTATAAGGGGGAGACTTCCTCCCCCTCTGTAGGAGTATTTAACATGAAACAATCAACACCGGACCTCAGTTTAAACTCATCTGTAAGGGCCACCACTTGGGGAATTTCACCCATACGTAAAGATTACCACCGAACTTGACCGGGGAGAGAACAGGATCGACAGGATCGAGAGGTGAGCACGTAACCCACTCGGCATTCAAAGTATTAAAATGGATTTGTTGGATTACATATTAAACTCAATATTGTTGAAACTTTACACTTATTTTAAGTAACACAATGCAAACTACAAGGGTAGGCTGATAAGTAATGCAGAAATAATCCTCAGAATGTGGTATTTTCTGTCATGCATTCGCTTTTCTACATAATCACCACACAACTGGATACACTTCTGCCAACGATGTACGAGTTTACAGAAGCCGTCCTGGATGAAGTCAGGACACGCAAATTTGAGTGTTTTGCCCTGGGCCACTGCAGCAGTTCTATAGATTTTTTCCCAGAGAGGACAGTGTGACGACCTAAGCGAAAACATAGAAGGGGCCCAACTACAGAAACCGAACCACCAAAGCCTCCGAAGTCAACGGAAAGGACGTCAAGAAACACTAATCACGCATTATTTCAGATAGACGAACAAACCGGCCAACTAGCCGCGGCGACTGTGGACAAAGCAGGCCCAACACGACAAGCAGCACCCCAAGAAGCAAACGGCGGACGGCAAGCTACCATCCGGGTGGACTACGACCAGACGGGACAAACTTACCGGACCGAACACCCAGGACAGGGGGTCACGGCAACTGACAACTCCCAGATACTACTAGCACTATTGCAGGAGAGCAAACTCATGCACGACCGCATAGAACGGGCTATCTCGCTGACGAGGGAAGCACGGGAGAAAGTACCCATCCAAGGAAGCGAGGCAGAACCACGGGAGCAAAGGCAACCGACCCAGGGAAACATCTTGGAGGACGACACCACACTGGATAAGGACCGTTGCAGTCCATCACCGTGGTCCAGCCCCGGAGAAGAGTACAGACAAGTGCGCAAGGACACAGAGGAGAGTTGGAAAACGCCGAGAGGAGCGGACTATTCTTTCAGAAACCGGTACTCCACGCAATCGGAGGTTAGAGCCCAACCATTACTATATCCACAGGATAGACCATTGACAAAGATACAAGAGGATCCAAAAGGCAGAAGCAGTGAAGGAAAGGATCCCGAGGGACACCGATCAATGGAGGAGGTCATCAAGCGCTTCAAGAACGTCCCACACTTCACGGGGAAACCAGGCACCTTCGACAACTGGTTTTATAAATATAACGTCATCTGCAAAACATTCAATTTACCAGATGAACAACGATGGAGGGCGTTGTTCTGGGTGTTTGAGGAAGGCGCGTTCACCTGGTGGCAAAACCACCAGGGCAAAGTGAAATCCTTTGCAGCAGCCATAGAGATCATAAAGGGGAGATTCGGATGCATGGAATCCGACACAGGGATTATTCGCAGAATAGCAAATACGAGGCAAACGAGAGGCCAGCGGACATCAGAATTCATTGACAAAATCATGACAATGATCAGGACCATGTCACATGAGCCACCGGTGGAACAACAAATGCAAATGCTATACCAGGCAATGCACCCGGACATCACGAGCAGATTCCACTACACCCAGGCACAGAATATAGATGACCTGTATATCATCACTCAATATCAGGAGAGAATACTGCGAGACATGGCAGCTTGGCCGCATGACCAACCCCAAACTGGCCAACCCAGGGAAGAGAATAGAAGATGGGGGGGGGGTCCTGCGCGCACCTATGACAACAACAGACAGGGTCAATTTCGCAACATGGAACGCACGGGATAGCGGAATCAACCAAACGTGCGTAACAGAGAGTACCCGCGCAAATCATCAGGCCCAGGATGGGAAGAAGGGAGGGCGCAACAGAGGAACGACACACCAAGCAAACTAGGGTGCCCCATGTGCAATGAACCAGCCTGCACCCTACATACCTGCCCGAAAGGATGTGGCAAGTTAGCCAAAATCAATGTGCTACACGTGTGGCAACAAGTAGGAGACGACTTGGAGTTCGCCTCACTTCTGGATTCCACGGAGGGAGATCTATATCACGTAGAGGTAACGGTGCTGAAGGTACCAATACAGGCCCTATTGGACAGTGGGGCCACCACCTGCATGGGAGGCAAACCAGTATACGATCTACTAAGGGCAATGAAAATCCCTATGGTAGCCACCAACAGAATGGTCCAACTGGCAGACCAGGACCCGTTATGGACAGAGGTCTTCCTAGCAGAAGTCCCAGTAGTGCTACTCGACCAGGAGATCACGGTGGAGATGTCACTTATACCAGCCTTCCCAGGGAAGGTAGTACTGTTAGGAGTAGAATTTCTCAGAAAGGCGAGAATCATCATGGATTTCGAAACACACACCTGGAACTTCAAACCAGCGCAAGACAAGAATGAACTTCCAATGGTAGAGGAATCACAACCCTGGGACCCAACACTGGCAGAAGACGGAACGGACACACTAGATACAGTGAAGATATCAGGACCAGAGGTAGTCACTCTCCGGGAAAACGAAGGAAACCAACTTTCTAGAGAACAGAAAGAAGAGGTCAACGCGTTTCTCGAACAACATCGAAGTATCTTTGAGGGACCCATGGGCCCGGCTCACGTCCAACCTCAACAAATAGAGATCATGCCAGGGGAAAACCCGGTAGCCATTCGGCTATACTCGAGCTCACCAAAGAAGAGGAGCATGTTAATAGAAAAAGTACAGGCTCTAGTGGACAAAGCCTATCTAGTTCCCACTCGATCAGAATGGCTGCACCATCCTTGTTGGTGGCCAAACCCGGAGAACCGGGGCGGAATTTCGCATGGTTACGGACTTCAGGGCGTTAAACAAAGTCACGGGACAAATATCCACTGCCAAAAATTGATGACCTATTAGCTCGCATCAAAGGAAAAAAATACATGACCACGATGGACCTTACCAACTGCTACTGGCAGATCCCGATTGCAGAGGACAGTCAGAAATACTTCACCACGGTCACGCCCACCGGCACTTTCTGTTACACCAGAATGCCAATGGGAGCCCGGAACTCAGCAGCGCATTGTCAAAGGGTGGTGGATGACATGCTTAGAGAACTCCCGGGATAGACGTAGGAATTTACCAAGACGACTTGTTGATAGTAGGGGATGAGTTCAACCAACACCTGAAAGAAGTGGAACAGGTGTTTCAACAAATCCAGCAAAGGAACTTTGGGCTGAAGAGGAAGAAGTGCCACCTGTTCGTGGACACCGTGAAGTTCCTAGGGCACATCGTGTCACCACAAGGCATCAGCGCAAACCCGGACAAGGTATCAGCAATTGTACAGCTGCCATATCCAAACAACATTAGGCAGCTGAAGTCGTTCCTTGCATCATGTAAGTGGTTCGGAAAATTCATTCCGAACCTCTCCCAGATTGCCACGCCATTGAACCACCTGCTGAAAAAGGATGTGACGTTCGAGTTTTCAGAACACTGTAGAACAGCGGTGGATCGGCTGAAAACGTGCCTAACAACAGCACCCATCTTGATACAACCAGATTTCAACCAAAGTTTTTGTTTGTATACCGATGCTAGTAATGACGCCATGGGAGCAGTATTAGGCCAAGGAGATGCGGATGAGTTCAAGGTGGTCGAATACGCGTCAAAATCATTCTCACCGGCACAAAAGAACTATTCCACAACAGAAAGAGAAGCTTTAGCCGTTCTATGGGCAGTACAAAGATTTAGAGGATATATAGACGGCCTCACGTGTGTGGTGCACACAGACCATGCACCCCTAAGAAATATTTTAGCTATCAAAGAACCACGAGGACGGCTAGCAAGATGGATCATGGACATGCAGCAATACGTGTTCGATCTGCAGTATGTTCCCGGGAAGTTGAACGCCCTAGCAGACATGTTGTCCAGATCATCCGAAGACATTGAGCCAGTGGTGCTCATACATCAATTCCTGTCGCAGGAACAACCACTGACGGCACAAGAGTATCGCAAACTACAGATGGAAGACGCTGAATGTGGCCACATCATCCAAGCGTTGGAGAGCAATGAGGACCTTACGGAAGTAGAGACCAAAACGTACATAAACAGAGGATATCACATCTCCAACGGAGTCCTTTACAGATACTTAACAAGAATCGACTCGGACGAACCACGACTAATGGTCCCCCACTCCCTGAAAAACAGGGTAATACGATGGAACCACGATGTGCCGGAAGCAGGACACCCAGGGGTCCACGCCACTGTGGCAAGGATTGTCCAGAAATATTACTGGACCGGACTCCGCGCCCAGGTCAGGGACCATGTGGCCAAATGCGAAGAATGCCTCAAGTATAAACCCCTGAACCACGCAGACACCACACCTATATCGTCCCCACCGATCCCACAACGGTATGACATGGTCAGCATAGACCTTGTGGGACCACTGCCGGTGACCGCCTCAGGAAACACATATATCTTTTCGGTGAGCGACGGGGCCACAAGCATGGTGGAACTGTTCCCGATGACGGACTCAAGGGCACACTCCATCACCACCACATTCATCAACGAAATCTGCTTACGGTTTGGTACGCCAAGGTTGGTGAAATGTGACAACGGACCTCAGTTCATATCAGGAGTAATGCAGCAGGCAGCCAAGACAATGGGTTTCTCGTTGTTGCATGTGGCTAATTATCACCCACAGGCCAACCCAGTAGAACGCAAACACCGAGACCTGAAAGTGAAACTCGCCATTGCGGTAGAAAATCTACATGACCACTGGGACGAGCACTTACCGGCAGTAAGGTGGGCAATAAATACGGCCCTAAATGCAGCAGCGGGACAGTCACCGTTCTTCTTAACGTTTGGACGGGCACCCCGGTCACCACATGACAACATGACAGCATTCACCAGGGTATGCAATGACCCGGCATATGTCAAAAACACACTTACAGGGTTCCTGCAAGAACTAAACACCACGTTACGTGAGGCCAAGGATAACCTGGAACGAGCACAAGATTCCAGGAGAACAAAGCACAACGAAACATGCAAGACACCAGATTTGAACATCGGAGATAAGGTGATGCTCAAAACACACCCTAGAAGCTGCGCCCTGACCAAAGTATCGGCCAAACTCACACCTTAAAAGGGACGGCGCGTATGAAGTAAGCAAAGTCAAGGGTCCCACCACCTTTGAAATATGGGACCCATCAACGGCCAAAATAATAGGAGATTACAACGCCAAGGATTTGGAACCATTGGACGTAGGAGAGGATGACGTAATGCAAACATCCACCCGAAGAAACACGGTGGGGAGACCTCCAAAAGTAACAAGCCCAGACACAGAAGTCCAGGACCCCACCACACAACTGTTAGAAAAGGTACAATTGGAATCCCGGGAAGCCACCAACTCACCGGCCGCGGGCAAACAGGAAGTAGGGATAAACGTGGAACCGGTCACTACCCGCACTGGAAGAATAATACATCCACCCACACGGTTCCAAGCTATAATTATGCATGACCTCAGGGACGAAATGGCGCGGTGCTTTCGAGACTATGGAACCCCAACGGTGTTAGCGTTCTGGGAATTTATGCGAGAATTCGTCCTACAACAACGCATTCCGGAAACTGACCAAATCCTAATTAATTACCTTTGCAGGTACGCGACAATTTCACATTTCTCGGAACTACGGAGCCTGGAGTTCAGATTCCCATTTCAACATAACGCCTCCAGGACTCTGTACTTCAAATTAGGCCGCGCAGCCCACGTGTTACTGGAAAAAGGGTGGCAAAGACATCACGCAAGGGTCTACGAGCATATACTGTCCCCGGCATTCTATAATGACGGATATGTGCAATCGGATGAAGACCTGTTAACCGAATACCTGGGGTACGCCCGGTTGCCAGGGGCAACTGTCACTCTAAATTTATTACTCATAAACCGAGAAGGGTCGACAACAAAAGAGCTGAAAGCAGATTGGTGGTCAAGTAATAAAACTTCCCCCTCTGGTGCGGTCATACCGTCCCAGCACCCTTTGCACTCAAAATACCTTCAGTCTCACTCTGGAGAAAGTTATTACACGCACCACTTGCATAACAACCATCAAGGAAACCACGTGCTCGCCGAAGTTCACAAACAACAGTGGGAGAATCTGAAGATCGTCATAGTATGGATCCAACAAAAGAAAATAGATCAGACATGTAAGTCCGAAGATAAACATTTAAAACAAACGAAGTTTTACCTGTGCTCACCAAGGCCGGAGAGTAACAGAACTTTTCTCCTTAGCGGCGAACAGTCAGACACGGTCCCGGGCAGAAGGTCCCGCCGGACGAGAACAACGTCCACCATGCTGACCAGCACCCGGCCAGTCACCCGCCAGCAGATGCCAACCAACTTGTCGAGAGAACAGGTCGCCATGAGAGCCAGGGAACGGCTGAGCGGACAACTTCCCGGAGACGGCGAATGGAAAATCCCAGCTCACCCGGCGGAGGGCCAACACACCAACCGGCGACCACCAAATACCGAAGTCTCCGGCGTCCAGATGCTGACTCAACTATATACAATAGTGGATTCCACCAGAAACTTGTGGGCAGGTCTACACCAGATGGTGGCCAATTACGCAAACACGGCACAAGCATCCAACAGCTCAACCACGATCAATACCATCTTGGATCTGGTGAAACAGTCCTCCACTGAAGCCTTGTACTTTCAACAACTAGCCCACTACGAGGCGGAAATGAGGAAGTTCGCTGAAATGAAGCTAGAAATCAGTGAAGAAGAAAGGAACCGGCTACAGCAAGCGTTTATGAATCAGCAGGCCACTGTACAGGTCCAGATTCAGGAAGTCGCATCCCACGCAGACACGGTGGCAATTGCCACCCAAACAGAACGAGTTGAGCACAGCCCAGCTCAAGTAGACGCACCACATCTTGAACTTCCAGCAGCGGTCTTGCCCCCACCATCTACACCGGTCAGGAGGTCAGCAAGCACCACTCCACTCGAGCTGATGGCGTCAAGCGATCTGACCACCAGCACCCCGACCATGGACACATGGCCTAAAATCCCTAAGACTACGAAACCAGCAAACAGAGTCCAATCAGTTTCCACACTGGAAAAAGTGGATCAGGAACCGCCGCGGAGAAGGCCCAGCATCACCTCACCGGCAAGGCGTAGTCCCACCAGAAGCCGCTCACCTCACCGAAAACAACCGGTCTCTACCATCTGTCCGGTGAATCCCCAACTGATGCTGGAAAGATTGCAAAGAGACAAACAACAACGAGGACAATCACCATCATCAGAGGAGGACGAGGAGGAAAGACGTCCTAGAAGGACCAGGAAACGGGCCAGCATCGAAAGCCACAAACGATCCAGAAGCCCAGAGCACCACCGGTCAGATCGGAAGAGGGAACGGGCCAACAGGATAAAATCGCCGAGAAGTACACCAGGAGAGAGGGTGACACGGGAGGCCAGTGACAGCAACCGCCCAGGGCCCACAAGAAGGCAGTGGGAGATAACGAGCGCATATAGCAACTCCACATTTGTCATGAAACAAGCGCTGAGACATCCCACACGGGGGACTACCAGAGACCCAGCGTCACTTAGAGCCTACCAGGCCAAACGGGCAACAATGGCAGCAATCCCACCGGAGGACACATACCTACCACCACGGGAGGGCGACAAGGATTACGCAGCGTGGCAGGCGTTGACACCAAAACCAAGGCTGGGAAGGGGCTTAGAGGTATGCTACTGGTGCCTGGAGGTGTCCAAAGCCATGGACATATGCTACCACTGGCACGGAGCATATCCTATCCCAGTACCACGCAGAATCTCGGCGTGCAACAAACACCCGACCGGGGAGATCAGCCCACAGATAATGGACGTCATGGCGGCCATGCTGCACCGACTGGCCGGAGACCCAGAAGACCTCGAGTAAAGGTGCCCTTCAAAGCCCAGTATGCACTGTCATCTTAGAAGAAAACTCATTTCTTCGGCTTCATCCCGCTCAGCGGAAACTCACCTCTAATGAATCATTTGGGGGGGTTTGAGACAGACAAACTGGGTCACAAGGAGGAGGAGACGTCGTACGTACCTGGAAAGATAAAAATAGATGCAATTAGTA
>JAQGAE010001799.1:0-20696 GCA_034696685.1 Julus scandinavius
TAGGTCAGGGAATTTTGGGATTTAGTCAGGGAAAAGTCAGGGAAATTCAAAATGAAAATTGTGTGGCCACCCTGTAACGAGCATTCCCCTCTGGCAACAAAGAGAAGACAAACTTAGTTAAGCTTAAAAATGAGTATTTATTCAGTAGTTGGTGAAATGAATGCTACACAGACAACTTGCAAATTACATACATTGGCAGGCAAATGCTTAGTACAATTACAACTCCAGTTTGGTGAGGTGAATAATAGTTGTAAAACAACATTATAAGCAGGTTGAATTATTTTGCTCTGACCCAAAACTTGCCTTGCAATAAAAAAGTGTCTATGTGCAGTCTCTGTGTCTTCTAACTTCCGAGTATTCACTCCTTTGACTTCCATGTGCTCAACCTTTTATGCTCTCATTAACGAGGCATAAAGGGGATGTCACATGGTTGTCCAATGTCCTTTAGGCATGGACTTCCAACCATACAGACTGGAAAAGACCTAGGGTCACCCAGTTCTGATAGGCCAGTCTTCCATGATGAGGCCCCAAAGAACAGCTATTGCACGCATTACTTAAAGATGGAGTTAGGCTCACATCTCGCAAAAAGGGGTTTGTAAGGTAAACCTAGGGTATCGAGTCAGCATAGGGATCAGCATGTTCACTATACAGGGTGTACCGCTAAAGCTTTGCCAAATTGATAGGGCAGGTAGCCTGGTGATATGAGAAGAAAAAAACACCAAAGAACATGTGGTCGCATATGACTCTTTCACATAAAAATTTGCACACAAATGTTGCCTAAGAGTGATTATTAAATGTCGAATTGGGAAGTTCCTAGCCAAGCTGAGTCTGTTATTCTCTGTTAACAGGTCACTGGTGTGCGTTCTAAAGCTTTCCAGGTGTTAGAGAGTTTGTGCCGCCAAAGTGAGACATGTGGGTGTCATTTACATTTGCTGAACTTGCCTGTATGCACCAACAGTATGGAAAAGCAAGAGGAAATGCGAGAGCAGCTCAGCGGTTGTACACAAAGATGTACCCCAATCGGCATCATCCTAGTTGTGCCACATTTGTCGCAGTTGGATCGCCGATTTCATGAAACTGGCACTGTGCAAGTGGTACGTGCTAATGTAGGTAGAAAGAGAACTGTATGAACACCTGCATTTAAAGAATATGCCCTAGTAGCACTCAATATTGGCCCAGTATTGGCAAAACATAATTTCCAATATTGGCCTGTATTGTAAATATATATTGGTACAATATTGCAATGTTAACATTTTGTCCTTATTGCTAATATATGATTACAATCAATGGACCTATATTGGAGTAAATTTATGCCCAATATTGGCTAAATATAGGCTCTGCTCATTATTTTGATTGGCCCATTAACGGCCCTCCGTAACAAGGAGATTGGGAAAATATAGGTTATGATTTATTAATACAATGGCTAATTAAATGACAAATTGATAACCGATATTTGATCTTAAATGATTTTGTGTTAATTCCAACAATATCAAATAATTTCAAACAAAAGGTGGTATGTAAGGGCATAAATAAAAAAAATTAATTTTGCCATTAATCATCAATTTTAAATATTTCCTCCAGCTTAATGAATTTATATTCACAATGAACATAAGGATAACAGGAATTCAATGTTGTTAATATTTATTCAGATTCCATATCTTTTTTGGTTCCCCTCAATTTTGTTCCACTATCATGATCTCCAGCTCCTGCTAAAAATTGTAAAATTCGTTCCATGATGATGGAATTATTCTCTCCATATCATTTATGTATTGCAGCTGAAAATAAACATGTATCCATGTAAGTCAAATTTAAATAATTGCAGTCAAAATTAAATCATTAAATAATTACAATTTCAAATCTAGCTTTAAATTCAGCAATAACTCACCAAATATGACATTTGCAAGCTCTGGGTCTTTAAACAACTTTTTTTTCTGTCTTCCACACAAGCAGAAATTCAAAGCTACTTGTTTTGAAAGTAGCTTAAACATAATGTTCTTTGTTAATGATTTTACATCATTTCCATTAGTTGAAGCAGACAAATAATTGATCTAAAATATTTTTAACATACAATATATATAATAAAATATACATGATATACAATATAATTACAAAAGTTTAAAAAAAACACTAACCAGCTTTCATGCCCTTTCTTGATCGATCAGTTTTTGTTCCACAATTGATGTTTTAAAATTTAGCAATTCAGAACATATAACCTCAATTGTCAAATATAAATACTGTGGTCAATAAAATTTTGAAGCCCATATGTCTCTTCTTCTTAATTTAACCAGTTACCATCATATATACAACACATAGGATATCATTTTTGAGAGAATCGATCAATATAAATACATGACAAGTATTTCACGTCATAGTGTATAAACATACAGATAGCTAAAAGTCTAAGCCACATAAAAGTTCAATGATCAAAACATGAAAATTTACATACATGCATTATAGAACATTATCTGTTAAGTGATAACTGGTGTAAATAGTGATTGTTCCCTAAAGAAATGTGCAAATGAAGCTTAATTATTGGGTTCATGGATTCTAAAGATGGTGGAAAATGCCATCTTGGGTTTCTAAATTTAACTGCATGCATGTATTGAACATATTATTTTTACAATTAATTTAGCACATTTGATTTTTTAAGTATTGCTTGTTTACAATTTTCATACAATTTATCATTTTATTTAGAGAATAAGTTTTCCCTTTTTTAACAAAGCCATTGAAATCTTTAAAATATTTAGTAGATAATTTTTAAAAGTCATGCAGATCAGTTTTAATAAATCAACAAACTAATCTTTCATTAATAAAATGTAATAATGTCACAGTGTTAGCCAATAAGCTTTGGGTATTGATAGGTTAAATACTAAACGGTTTAGGTTCGTTAGAAATCAAATACTATAACAAAAATCAGCCCTACATTGGCAAATAATGTAATGAATATTAAAAGCAATCTGCCAATAAGCTTGGGACAATATCAGTCCTGTAATGTTATTAATTATGTAATTTTTAACCAAAAATGGCAAATAAATTGGGCCAATATAGGCCTGCTATTGAATGCAAAAAGGCGCTATATTGGCCCAGTATTGGCTAGTAAGCTTGGTCCAATATAGGTTTTGTTGGCCAATGTTTGCCACTTTAACCAATATAGCTCCAATATTCAGCAAATTGAGGCCCAATATTGAGAGCTACTTGGGTGTGCTGCATTTGCAGCAGTTTAACAACAACCCATCAACACGCACACGTGCTGTTGCACAGATTATGGGTGTTCCCCACATGCTTGTATGAGAAGCACTACATGATCACCAGCTCCTGCCATACCACAGACAGAAAGTGCAACCGGTCTTGCCAAATTACATGGCCCCCAAGCAGATTTCTGCCAGAGGTACCTTCAACACCACAATGCTGGCTAAAATTTCCAATCGTCCATCCTGTTTACCGATAAGGCATCTTTCACCTGATGGAATTCACAATTGTCGTAACACCCACATGTGGAGTCCGAATAATCTGCATGCACTTCTCCCTTGAGGACATCAGCAACGTTTCAGTGTTAACATTTGGGTTGGCATTATCACAGATCATCTCATCAGGCCATACATGTTACCTCAACATCTTACGGGCAACAACTACTTAACATTTCTACAAGAGATACTGCCCGACTTATTGGATGACGTTCGCTACCTGTCATGCAATGCATTGTCTTCCTACATGATGGGGCTCCTGCACATTTCAGTATGGATGTACACAACACCTTTATCAAACATTTCCAAATGGGTGGACCCATTAGTTGGTCTGCACATTCTCCAGATTTGACTCCCCTAGATTGCTTTCTGTGGGGTCATGTTAAATTGTTGGTGTATGACACTACAGTCAACACAGAGGAGGACTGAGTGGCACATATTGTAGATGCATGTGGATGGGTCCAGGACATGCCAGGTATTTTTCATCAAGTTACAGATAGCATGTTGCATTGCTGAAAAGCATGCATTGACGTTCATGGTCGCCATTTTGAGCAGTTGCTTTGAAACTTTTTTATTTGTTTCATTTATGTAAGACAAATCATCTGCAATAAATCCATTTTTTTTGTTTGTGATCCCATGTTCTTTGGTGTTTTTTCTTCTCATATCACCAACAAACCTACCCTATCAATTTGGCAATGCTTTACCTGAGTGGTTTATTCAAACTGCTTACCACTAGTCATACAATTTTGACAATTCCCCTATTTTATTGCTTGAAGGTTTCCGTTACAGTTCAGCTGCTGATAGAGGTGCCGAAATTGGCCATCATGACCAACCACAACCCCATCAACGCGGAGTTGTGATCGAAAGGGCGGTGTGAACTTTAAAGGTAATAAAACTAAAAACCTTGTTTATTTTTCAGATCTTTGGCTTCTCTCCAACGTCAAATTCCTGCATAGGATCTCCATTCCAAAATATCAATGCTAATATATGCAAATGCTCACAATTCTTACCCTTTTGAACCTGTGGCTCTCCCTTGGTGATGTCTTTTTACTGCCAAAAATCTATGCTTGTTATCATTTGCATTGTTTACTAAAGATGTGTAAACTAATTAATAAATCACCACTTGAAACATTTTGGTGTTCAACATGAACCTATCTAGGTCATATGGGAGGTACTCTTAGAAAAGCACCAATCGGTGATTTATTCCTTTATATTTGCTTGTCCTTTTAAGTTAGGAGAGGTTGTTGTGGTCGTTTACAAAGGTTGGTAGTAGTGGTCACCCAAGTATATCTGGGAATGGACCATGTAATGCTTTAACTCAACCCAACTTAAAAAAAACATCACAACTTTCATACTTATCATATCTTTGTTTTGTTTGATGAAGCCGGGGAGAGAAGCCTAACAAATTCCAAACTGTATGCAAGGATTCTCGAAGGGTGACTCGGAAGCCCATTCACATGCTGTGAATGGGGACCTCTCGCGTCCTCTGTATTGTAACCCACTGTCAAGTTACTCAGGTTAATTAAAGCAAATTTGTCTATCCACTTAGTTTTATACCTTTTTTCTAGCTAGACCAAGATATAGTGACCCACGGATTGTGATAAGGGTCCTTAAACTAGGATAGGGCTTGTGCGTGCCTGGGTGGTTGCAGCAGAGCAGGGGTAATCTTAATTACTATTTCTAGGTGGCTGTTTTGCACCTGTGGATGTGTAATTCCTGAATTGGCTGGACAGTCGGATGAGGACTTTGAAGACAGAATTTAGGGAAGGATTGAATTGTTGTCCCGGATCAGCTCAGGATGTGAGTTAATAAAGTGAACTTGGCTTCTTTCCATCTGCACACAGAAATCGGACTTCTTGAGGCTCAGCAACTGTCATCATCTTGTGGTAAGGACTTAGCTCGGTCTTTTTATGGATCACTATAAACTGTGCTGGATAATATCGACTATTGAATGCATCACAAAAATTAAACCAAATTACAAATTTGCTATTGCGTTCAACAGGATTTGCTCTAAAAGTTTGCTTAATACAGTTTCTAGTGGATGATAGGCCTCATAACATCATAAGAATTTCGACAATTACAACTTGAAGATGCCCAATGTGCACACATCCTGGAACAAAACTATCACTATATGGGTTATCCTCTCCCTATCTAACCCGTCCATAAGAATCAAGGGACCTCCGCGATACGCCGTTGATCCCCTTGTAAACTGGAAACTTTGTGATTAGGGTCCCTCGGTGATTGGACCTAAGCCGGATGCTCTCACCCTCGAAGTCCAAGGGATTTCTTGACTGACTCTTAATCACTACCACCTGACACCCTGTATCTCAAACCCAATACAATCACCGTGCTGACAATAGGAACAGCACAGTTTCACACGGTCTACAGCACGCAATTAGGCGGTCCGTCGGAGGGCGTCTGAATAAGCTCCTCAACTTCCTCTTCAATCCGTGTAGGATTTAGACTCGTCACTTGGTCGAGGAAATCCAGCAAACAGGGGGAACGGCAGGTGGACATGTCGGAGGATGATCGGTCCTTGTATATGTCTACTTACCAGTCATATCATAGAGGGGAGGTCGAGGGGTCCAAGTGTTTCGGGGAGGAGAAATGCGTGAAAGGCATCCTTCCGCGGGAGATTGGAGCGGGAGCTGTTAGTGGGCAGGATCTATACCGGAGGTTGAGTCCGGTAGGAGACTGCAGACGAGAGTCTCTGTACTTGATCTAAGCTATCCCGGCCTGGATACCGAGCTTTATTTGGTCCTTTTTGTTTCATAAAAGATTAGTATACAAAAATCGCGATAAGCAGCATAAGGCTGCTAAGATTATTCTGCCGAGATTCAGGAGTAGCTCCCTATTTATACTAAAACTGAGAAAGACGGTCCTGGACCTTATTTCGTCCATAAGTGGGGCATTTAGACAGGATATGCCAGGATAGCGATTGTGCTGACATTTCATGATGCCGGTGTTTGAACATTAGTGGTATCGTGTGAACGGGGCTTTAAACTACATTGTCAGTGTCAAAACCATCAGGAAAAACTTGCAGTGTTCAAAGAAGATTGAGAATTTAAAGGGCACCACATGACTCGCACGTCTCGCCCGAAGTAGTTACATTTGGGTGTTATAAGGTTAGGAAGGTTATTTAAGGGATATTGGCTATTCTGTATAGCAGCCAGATGGTCGGGGGACTGGGGGATAGTAGACAATTAAAGAGGTCTGGGGGTTGACAAGAGGTAGATGTATTGAAATTTGTTTTGTGGATAGAATGAGCTGGTGGCAGCAGTTAGAGAGTAGGTGGTGCTAATCAGAGGGGTAGAATTGCAAAGTGCGCAAGGGAGATTGGAATCAATGATAAGTAAGTTATTTTTTGTTAGTATTTTTAGAGGATTTATTCACATTTGGAATATGAATTTTTTTAAGGAAGAATAGGATGTTAAGGGAAAAGTAAGGTTGAAGTGTGTGTGTGTGTGTGTGTGTATTGAGTGTTGCATGTGGACGTGAGGAGGCCTTGATCCTATCGGTCAGCATGGATGAAAACCTTAGGTCAGTGTCCTCGAGTGTGAGCCGTCTAATTAGAGACTTGGGATGTTGAAAGAGAGGTGGGGATGTGGTTGACAGAATTGTTGGGGGAGATGCATATTTGCAAAAGGAAATGGAGGAGAAGATTGTGTTTGTCACATGGTGAGTCAAGCCATTCTAAAAATATTCTTTGGGAGAAAGGACGTAGTGTAGGGGGTGTGGATGTTGCCCTCAGCCATAGGCTGAAGGTGAGGGATATGAGAGTTCGGTTAGTGGGGTGGAAACCAAGCTCGTAAATTATGTATGCGGGTGAGGTGAGGTCCAGGCAGAGCACCCTCCGGAGGAATTGCTCCTAAAATGCATCCTGAATGTTGGGTTTTGCCCAGGCCCATAGAGCGGCATTATAAGTCTGAATAGGAGAGAGGATGAAATTAAAGAGGGAGAGATGGGTGGGATATGGTTAAGATTCTTCGAGATTAAGGTTTTGTAGTGAAGGTGGGATTGGAAGTGAAATTTTGCCTTGAGGGCTTTAGGTGGTCCATTGTGGAACCTGAGTGCATGAACTTCACCCCAAGATACATCTATGAGGTGACTACCTCCAATTGGGTTCTGCCCCAGTGAAAAGTATTGTGAGGGAAAAGGGCCTTCCTATGGCTGAAGATGAGTATTTTTGATTTAGTCATGTTTAGGATAAGGGAGTTTAGGTTCATGTAGTTGTGCAAGGCCTTCATGGCATGGCGGGTTGGTGCAAGGAGGAGGATGTCATCTGTGAAGAGCAAGCAGTGTTTGGTAGTCGCCAACTTTGCAGCCCTTCTTGCGAGGATGAAATGCTGGTAGGTCAGCGGGGAAGAGATTGAAAAGAAGGGGGTTTTTCCTGCAGTACTCCCGCAGTGATTTTAGTAAGGGTGGTGTAGCCCTCCCCAGTTTTAATTTGGCAGGATAATTGTGCGTAGAACGTGGAAATGTTAAGGAGTAAGTGAGGGGGAAAGTTGAGGGCACAGAGCTTGGCCCATAGCATGTAATGGTCCACTGAGTGGAAGGCATGAGTGAGGTCTTCCATACAGATGTAAGTTGGCGATCCAGGGGTTGCAAGCCGTCTTCTCACAACAGTCTGGAGGATGGTTATAGTGTCCCCCATGCCCCTCCCCCGCAATAAGGCTGATTTCTCTGGGGGAAGTATATTTAGAATGGCCCAGTTCATCACGCGATTTGCGACCACAAGGACATGTATAGTTTTTCCAGGTTAGAAACCTGGCTAATTGGCCTGTAGTTGGCCGGGTCTGATTTGTCACCTTTTTTTAATATAGGGAAAGTGACTATTTCTGTCCATTGTTGGGCATTGTTGGGGCACCGGCATAGTCTCCCTCTGTGCGGCCATATAGAATGGTTAGTTTGTGATCCTCACAAAATTTAAGAAGTTTGGTGCCATTGATATTTAGTGTGTGGTCTGAAGATGTACGTTTATGAGTTATATGGTGGGGTAAGTAGTCATTGGGAAATGTGTCATTGTTATTTGCTGTTTTAGCATTGAAATCACCCATAAGTATGGTAAGTGTAGGGTGGGGGCATATAGGGCAAGGGCCGCAGCCAACTGTACATAGGGATCCCTGATCGTGTGGTGGTTGTAAATGCCAATGACTATGAGATGGGGCCCATTAGTGCATGGTTTGAGGTGCAAAATTTTCATGAAGGGGGTCTTAGTTATTATTTGTGGGATGTCAAAGTTGGCTTTTGATATTAAGAATTTTGTTCCTCCAGCTGCACGACCCGAAGCGTGAGTTCTTATGGCAGGGGCATCTATATTATGGTAAATATCATCCCGGACATTCGACAAAGTCGTCATCCATGTTTTACACAGGAAGACGACGTCCTGCTCCATTATAAGGCCAGAGGCAGATGGGTCCATCATGGTTGAGCAGAGCCATGCTACATTCCATGAGAGTATTGATAAAGTTAGGGGAGGGTTAGGTATTGTAGTGGGGCCTGGTTTAGTGTTGGGGTTTAGTGTTTGGGATGTGGGAGTGGGGATGGTGGGGGTTGGTGAGGTTATTGTAGGTTGAGTATTGAGTAGGGAGAAAGAGAAGTGAGATAGTAGGGTGTGCTGATGCAATTGTCTCGTTCTTTGAGGTAGGGGGATTAAGTTAGGGTTGTCGGTAGCTGTCTGTGGTCGTTTTGGTAGTTGGAAAGGTAGGGTCCATGTTGGTGTGGGTGAGATTATTTTGTCATGAAGACTAACTGTATATGATATTTTTGTCATGTATTAGTGAATTTCCAATTAGATTAGGGTGGGATCCTGTCATTTTAAGATAAGAAAAGTGTAGTTGCAGGATTTTTCGTTTTGCTAATGTGATACGGGAATAGCTACATTCAACTCAGTCTTTCTAGACCAGGCATCATGTGCAGGGTGGGAAGGTGTTTAATGAGTGTGGTCAGAAAGGTGTCAAAGTTTGGTCTATGTGAGAATTTTATGATGATTGGGGGAGTAGGGCGTCCTGCAGTGGCTCTGCCCAATGGGTGGACGGCCTCCAGCGATAATGAATCGTGGTTGGGGAGATTGATTAGTTTGAAGAGCTCTCGGGAGTGCTGTATCCAGGTAACGGGACCTTTAGGCGCAGGCCAGTTGAATATCACACAGCTCTCTCTCCTTAAATATTTTTCAGTCTCCTCCATCCTGCTCTCTAGGCGGTTGGAGGATCCAGAATAATTCTGGTAGGAACTCCCGCCCACGGTCTGTGGTCTGCATCGGAGCTCATCCATGTCAGAACGAAGGCTAACTATTTCTGCCCTCATCGTCACCTGGCCTGTCTCCACGGTCACCAGTTGCTGGCGAAGGGCATCCAGATTAGCATCAAGTTTAGTATAAATGGTTGTTAGTCTATCTGAATTCGATTTCATGTAACTGAGTAGGGTTGCAAGGGATTCTTGGATTGAAACTTCTAGCTTTGTTCCACGATGCTTGTATCAGTAGATGCTTGATAACAGTTTTGTCTGTGTGGTATGGGTTGTTTCCTGATGAATTGTGGACACTGTATCAGCTTGATCCTTTGTTTGGCCCTTACAGACGTAGCTATTGATGAAGCAAATGATGTAATTATTCCGATTTTTGCGGCACACCACAACCAGTTACTGGTTGTACCACCTCTGCCAGTAGTTAATGGCACCCTCCATTTTGGTTGAATTTTGTGGCTTTTCCTCGTGACCGAAGTTAGTCGGGTTGTAGCCGGTTGACAACTGGTGCCGAAGTTTCGATGCTTCGGTAGAGTTGTATTTGCTGTTTAAGTCGCAAAACGACTGTGGTTATACGCGGGTTCCTGGCAGCCCGTTCCATCTTCCCAATCCCCTGATTGTGGATTGCATACCATTTTAATGTTATTGTCCTAGGTGCGAGGATCAAAATCGTGTATGACCTGACTATGATTGAATATTTTATTTTTTAAATGCATAATGGATGCTTGGTGGTGGTAATGTTTGTCAGATGTTGTTGTTGTTATTATTGTTGTTGTTTTAGATGCCATGAGTTTGTTGAATTTTGTTATGTTAATTTTTGTCTCATATTGGTCATTTGGCATTGTCTGATTTTTGTAGTTTTGCCTACAACTTTGTTGGTTGTTAGTTGCCACAATTATTGATAATAATAACGTTATCACAATTGTGGGAATCAGCCGACTGCACACCATACTCACTGCTCCTTGGGCTGTGGTGCAGGGCTGATTTGGAGTGCATCCACGTACTCGCACTTGATCTCCTTGTCCTCGGGTCATTACACGGGCCAAAATCCGTCTTAATCCCTGGTAATAGGTGTTAGTTTTATGGATTATCAGTACTGTGGTAGCCTAAGTATCCATCACTGACCGAGAGCGATCTTCTATCCGTTTTCGTTGGGTCAGAAACCTGTATTTGAGCCGGAAAAAAGTCCAAGAAAAATTGCCGATAAAAAACAGAATGGCGGCACGTGAGGAGGGCAAAAAACGCACGTCTATTTACTTTCAGCCCTCTAGGTGGCTGTAGAGTATGCCAGAACCACGTCCATTCATGGCTGCTCGTTTTCCGTCAGCTACCAGAATCACGTCCATTCATGGCTGCTCATTTTCCGTCAGCTACCAGAATCAAACTTTTCGCTGGTTGATATGAGTCAAAGAATCTTCGGCTATAGCGAATAGATTCGTTATGTGGCTAGCGGCACCAGAATCCACACACCACAGTTCGTCTCCTGGAGTTGCTGTATTTGGTTGCACTCGTAGTGACATCTCTTGAAAATGTCCAGCATGCTCAGACGAATCCTTGACTGACTTATCATTTTTCGGTTTACTGCAATCAGCAGAAAGATGACCCTTCTTGCCGCAGTTGTAACAGGTACGCATCTCCTGTTGATCCTTGCGGTTACCGCCTTTGCCATACTTCTTTTTCCCAAACTTGGTTTTCGTAGCTGCGGCACTCTCAATACCATCGCCAGTTGTGTTCCTTATGGTCTTTCAGTCTTGCTTCCTGTTGCACTGCAGGCGCAGTCTCTGGATGATGGAATCCGGTGTCATGTTTTTCATCCCCGGCTTCATGTTTTGAGACAAAACTCCCATTCTTCCGGAATTTCGTTGAGAAGTGTGTTGACTATCTCGTCGTCCAGGACTTCACCGCCTGTCAATTTGATCTGGTACACTAGTCCTTGTACATAGGAGGTGTAATTTTTGATATCTCCTGATGTCCATCTAGCATTTGACAACTTTCGTCGGAGAGCGTACTTTGTGCTGCCAGGTGTAGCAGAATGCTTCATCCGTAGAGTCTCCCAAACTTCATTTGCGACCATGCATCCGGAGACATGAGCCATTTGAGACAAATGTCAGTCTTCTTACTAACCTGGAGGAAACTTTGCAAGCAGGCTTGAGTATGGGCAGCATGTGGTAGAAAATGCCTATAGAAGCCAACCATATCAAGAAACTGGTGGAGCTGTTGGTGGAACTATCAGCGCGGGAGGCCACAATTACATCATTGAGATAAGCATAACGGAAGTCGAGGTCCCGGAGAACGCTGTCAACAAAACGTTGGAACCTTTGAGCAGCATTGCATAGCCTAAAGAGCAGTCTCGGAAACTCGAAAAGGCCAAATGGGGTAATGACTGCGGTTCTAGCAACATCTATGGGGTCCACTGGGATCTGGCTAAAGGCCCTGAACAGATCAATGGTGGAAAATATAGTTGGCACCAGCAAGAGGTTGGGAACAGTCCTGAATGTAGGGGACAGGATACCGTCATGGACAGTGAAGGCATTGAGGTGACAGTAATCCCCGCAAGGGCACCAGCCCCCCAATTTTTTGTAGAACATTTGGAGTGGGCTGGCCCAAGGACAACCTTGGTCAATCGTGGAATAAAATTCTGCTCTAGCAATTTTATGCCGATCTGGTGGGATCGGCAAAAACTGTGGGCCCGAGAATAGAGATCACATGCACAACGTGATGACGAACCGGACCGGGAGTTAGAGGCCAAGTGAGATCCAGAAGCTCACGAAGAAGCTCGATGAGCCACGAATAAAGAGGGCGTGGGCAGCGTGTTGATGAACCGTAATCCGATGCAGTGCTGGAAACCGAGGGAAGCGTTAGCCTTAAAAGAGGTAGTACTGTCAATAAGCATGCGTGGACGGAAATCGACAAGCAGGCCAAAGTGTTTAAGGAAATCAGTGCCGATGCTAGGCTTCTCAATATCGGCAATCAAGAAGGTCCATTGAAAAGAGTGAAGGGGACCTAAGCTGAGGGTGATAGCGCTTTGGCCAAGGGTCTTAATGCTTGTGCCGTTAGCAGCACACAGTGAGAGGGAACCAGGGTGATGTTTCGTGTCTGGGGTAGGAGTAAGCGCAGAAATGTCGGCGGCAGTGTCCATTTAGAAGGAGCTGCCGGATGAGTGATCTGCTATGTACAAACGAGAGGATGGGCCGGCACCACAGGAATCGACGACCTGCTGCGGCCAAATTAGTTTTCCGAATGCGGAAAAGATCATGGAGTAGTGCAGTTTTAGGTGCAGTCGCCGAATTGCGCATTATACCAGCAATGGGCAGGAGGGGCGGCCGGGGACAGATCGATGGTCCAAGAGGCTGCAAGAGTGCCGATCACGAGAGGAAGAGCAATTGCGAGGTTGTGGGTGGTCAGTATTGGGGTGCACATTTTGAGTGAGCAATAATGTCATCTGCTGGATAATGATCGCGAGGACGGGGTTAGAGATTCCAGTCGGGGCTACAAGAGGCATAGAATAGAATGGAAAACTTGTAGTATTTATGGGGTAGCATGGCGTGGGTAGGGCAGGGTTATTTCAGTTAAATGATTTATTACTTACAAAATAGCTGGCACCTGGTCTTCTCTGAATGGTGTCCTGGTCACCTGAAAGAAAAGGAAAAAAAACATTATTATGAATGGTGCAGTGTGGTTAATTGCAGTGTTGAGTGCTTAGTGAAGTGGCCCAACCCAACCTGATACTTAGAATGAACTGGTCCTGTGTGGTGGCGCCACCCGTTGTAAATCTTAGCCATTTTTTCACTTTGTTTTTTTGCTTTCGCTTTGCTAATGGACATCAAGCTGACTAAGATGGTTTTGTTGTTTTTCGCCGGTTTCTTTTGATAATGAAATTAAAAGTTATGACAAATTAATACAGTGACAATGAACTGTTTAATCTCTCCTAATGTATTTTTGGTCAACCTGGATGTTAACCTCAATGTCAACCTTGATGTCAATCAACCTAGATGTTAACCCGAATGTCAAGCTGGTGGTTAACCTGGAGGTTATGACTTTAACATGCTGCTAGAAGGTAAAAATGAATTTTGATCTTCCCTAATTGAATCCGCCTCTGAAAGTTCTATGAGAACATGGCAGCAGAGCATGGTTGCTTTGTGGAATCATGCAATTAGATTGCTTTAGGGATTTGTCTGCCAACATCTAAGCATCCTGCCTGGACTTCAGGTAACTTTTCATTTTTTCAAAAGTTTTTTTCGTGTTCTTGATGGGTTTTTAATTCCTACTTGGAGAATAAATGCCGCTTGTTTAGTAATTGTGGCATCGGATGTTCGATCATAGATAGTCATTTTCGTTGCATGGTGTAGGGTGGATGCAATTCCGCCTCTGGTTTTTTCGCGGTTCTCAGAAATTTTTCAAATTAGCACTAAAAGGATTACCAGTAAAAATGACTGAAGGATACGACATCCTGCTCTCTTCCACAGAACGGTCACTCAGAATTACTTTCCTGCCAGAAAATAACTATGCGACCTGGTGGAAAGAGCTGGAGGTCACACTTATGTATCAGTCCCTGCTGCGGTTTGTGAGTAAGGACTGTAGGGATCCCAAGTCGACCACCACTTAGGCCGATCGGGATAGTTTCAAAGATAACTGCCAGAAAGTTTACTTAATAATTTTATTTTTGGTGCACTCTCAGATTCATGAGACGATCTTTCAGGGGTTCAGCAGAACCCAATGCAGGGAGGTGTTGGAGCATATCCAAAGGATATATGAACCAACGACCCGTGAACGGATCTGGCAGTTGCGTTGCCAGTTCCAGTCCCTGTGGATGGATTATTTAGTCCATCGAGAGCTACATCTCTCGAGTGGAGCATGTAGCCCTCCAACTGGTAGAGGCTAATCGCCGAGGCGATGATATGGACTTGGCCTGACGCAGAGGTCGTCCCAGCCAAAGTAAAGGCAACCCTGATTTCTGATGCCAACAGTATCAGGTATACCCATGGTGCAGGTGTAGCGGGTAGTGCCGGGGTGACATCCTTGCTTCTTTTTGTGGAGCAACTCTAGGGGAAAAACATCGTCAGTCCTGACCTAGACCCAGCTCGGGTCAACCTCGGATCAGCTGGACAAGGGGCAGTACCTAAGACCACCTTGTATGTGCCTTTGCAGGCAGACAAAGGAAGCCAAGAAAAAATTAAGAAGACAGGAGATTGCACTGGAGGCAAGACCGGGGGAACCAACATAAACATTCCTGAGGAATGGGCCTGGTTTGACATCCTCGTTATAGCAATGACAGCTGACAAGGGTAACAACGATCGGTGAACATGGGATTCTGGGGTAGGTGGGAGCATGTCATGATCCATGCTGGTTTACGGAATACTAAGAAACGCCCCCATTGACATGTACTCCTATTCAGGAGCCTTCCGTATTGTTGGCCAGGGTATTGTCATGGTATCTTCAGTGGTGAATAGCCAAAAGCGCCTCACCGCCATCTGCGACGTTGCATATGCTCCGTTGGAAAGGAGAAATCTCCTATCAGCCTCCTAGATCAGTAAATCGACAGGCTGTACCTGGAAGGGGATGGCAGACATTTTTTTGACCGTTTAGGGGTCCAAATTTTGGTGTTTAACAGAGAAGATTGTCTGTATCATGTGACAGCGGTGCCCCGACTTAACTTAGGCAAGCCACAGGTGAGTTGGCAACTTCTTTGGAATTAATATTGTGGCATTTGAGGCTTGGTCACATTAGTCAGTACATGATCCTGCAAATGTCAAAGTCTCAGCATTTCCATGGTCTGCTAAAATTGTCACTAATACCACTCAACTGCGAGACGTGTTTTAGGTGTAAAACGCATCGACCAACCCACAAGGCAATAGACAAGATCTATTCAAAGGAACCACTGGAACTGATCAATGTGGATGTTTGGAGGCTGATTGCTAACCTTTCGGGTACAGGCTGTCGGTACTATCTGGCACTGATCGATGACTGCTCGCGTTGGTGCAAAGTGTATCCTCTGCAATTCAAGGACCAATTCATGGACAGCATCTCCAGTTACATTGCTGTAATGGAGAGACAGACTGGTCATCAGGTGAAGGCAATAAAGACACAACGTTGGAGAATTCTTCTACAAACCATTTAAAAAATTCTATACGGAGAGAGGTATTAGACATCTGTGCACGAATGTCTACTCTCCACATATGAATGGGGTAGCTAAACGTTTCATCCAAATGGCCATTCAAGCTATAAGAGTCATGTTGCAAGACTGTGGTTTGGACAACAAGTTTTGAACAGAATTTTTCCACATCTTCACCTACCTGAAGAATAGACTGCCCCAACGACTACTGGACATGAGTTTTCCCAACGAGCGGCTAAGGGGATATACTCTGGACCTTGCGTGTCTCCAACAAGTAGGGAGCAAGCTGTATGGCTTTATCCTTCAAGCTCAATGAAAGGGGAAACTCAGCGACACTTCTGTTAGTGAGATTTGAATTGGCTATGCCCGAACTACGAGGAGGTATCGCTTATATAACCCAGAACTAGACTGCATCTTTGAGTTTACCCATGTAAGGAAAACCAGTTGGGCCAATGTTGGGAAAACATTTCTGTGCCAATGTGTTATCATTAGCACTGCATAGGCAGCAAACGTTAATACAAGAGGGGAATGTCTTGCTGGACAATGGTTATATGAGCTAATGGGCCAACATTGAACACTAAGCAGGCAGCCAATGCTGGGTCAATGATTAAACGACTAATTTTGCCAATGTTAGGAACAAATTGCTGGGCCAATGCTATTTTCACTGGAAAATGGTTGAATGAGTAATTGGGCAAATGTTTGGAACACATTGCTCTGTTAAAGTATTTTCATTAGCACCACATAGGCACACCAATGTTAGTACAATGAAGAAATGTCTTGCTGGACAATGATTAAACAAGCAATTGGGCCAATGTTGGGAGCACATAACTAGGCCAATGCTTTTTTCATTTGCACTACGAAGGCAGCCAATGCTGGGCTAATGCATAAATGTCTTGCTGGCCAATGGTTAATTGCCTAATTAAGGCAATGTTGAGAAAACTTTGTTAGTCAAATGCTAAAATATCCTGCTGGGCCAAAGGTCTCATTTGGCCAATATTGGTTGCCAAAGATTTAACAACTTTGCTAATTGAATGCCAACAATGGGCCAATGTGTAGTGTTTCTTGGGTATATTAGGGGTTATTTAAGGCACAAGTTATAACATAAATATTTTAAAAATAGCTGCTGGTATCCAGGCCATCCTCACTAAATTATTGATTTCTTAAGTTTCATTTGGAGTTGCCATAGCAGCAAACCGTAGCAACATGATTTTGCCCTTATTCAACATTTAGCTATATACTTAAACTATGCAGGATGGACAAATTGTTTATATTTGGGAAAAATCATAATAAATGCTAGAATTCACATATTATATACATCTAACTTGTTCATCTAATGAGATTATCATATTTGGGCAATTATCAAATCATAATCTACATCTTGTCTTTAACATAAAGTGTCGTACAGCTTATAATATGGACAATTTGAAAACTGTAAACCAATGATTGGCAACTGCACAAGACAAAAAACGTTGGCAAAGCGTTTAATGCCGTCATAAAACTGACAATTGGCAAATGCAGCAGATGAAGATGTTGGCCAAACGTTTAATGCCAACATAAAACTGACAATTGGCAAATGCACTAGACAAAAATGTTGGCCAAACGTTTAATGTCAGTATAAAACAATGATTGACAACTGCATTAGGCAAAAACATTGGCCAAACGTTTAATACGAACATAAAATTAACGATTGTCAAATGCACTAGACAAAACCATAGGCCAAACATTTAATGCCAACAACTCCACTAATTTCCAACATTGAGCTGATGTTGGCAGCCAACTATCAATGATTCTCAAATGGTGCCAACTAAAATCCAATTGTTGGGTCAACGATGTGTTACCTGGATAGTGAAGTACGGGCTGATGCGGCAATCACGAGGACCGCTCCTGACGATCAATCTACACGACAAATGTCTTTACCAGAACTCGGACAGGAAGCTCTGGACAAACTTCCTGCCAAGGCCCCTGAAGCCGGTGTTTTCACTGTGGAGGCGCCCACGTTCAGTTAAAAACTCATGAAACCCCGACTGTAGTGCTATCGATATGGCGATGGGAAATCAAACCCAGATAGACGGGCAAAGTGTTGACGTTTATTGCAATTACAGTGGAAAGCGTTTTTGCTCCACCGAGATCAGCATGTACTGCCGGGACAACAAGGTCGAATACGATCATGACTGTCTTCTCCAAACTTAACAAATTTCAGGGGAGTTTAAAATTGACCTGACAGATGAGGGGAATAAGAACCGATAATCGAATCCAATGCTCCGGACGAGTGGGTACTCGGGTCTGTGGGTACTGGTAGAAAGGCTGAGATAAATGTTGTGGATTCTGATCCAACAACATTTAGTGATGCAATGTCAGCCCCTGACGCCGATAAATGGCTGGAAGCGATGGAGGATGAGTTGCATGTACTCAAAATTGCGCATGTTATACGAGTCCGTACCGCCTCAGGCAGGACAGAATGTGCTGGGCTGTAGGTGGGTATATGCCCGTCAGAGGGACTCACAGGGCGGCATTGTTCAACACAGGGCCCGTCTAGTTGCGAAAGGGTTTTAGCAATGAAGGGGGTTGGACTTAATGGACGTGTATAATCCCGTGATTAATTTCACGCTGATCTGGCTGGTCTTTCTTCCAGTTGTGTTCGGGGGTTGGATACATTGTCACCTTGACGTTAAGTGTGCTTTTCTCTACGGCATACTTGATAAACCTACTCTGATGGAACCGCCACCGGGGGCAACACTAACCGACGGATGTGTCTGGCAACTGAATAAGTCCCTGTATGGCTTACACAAAGTTGGTCGATGCTGGTTTGGCGCCTTGCACAAGGAACTGCAACAACAAGACTTCATACCATTCGATAGTGTCGAATGCATTTATCGGTTGCGGTGGGTTGCAATGGTCATGGCGTACGTGGACGACGTGTTGGTCCTGGGAAAGGATGGCAGAGCGAATGACGAAGTCATCGCTAAACTGTCCTGGGTCTATGATATTAAAAATCTAGGACCAGTGACGACTTTCCTGGGCATTCAGTTCAGACAAGATGATGACGGTAATATCATCATAGACCAGGATCCGTAAATTGACGCCCTCAGCCGAAAACTAGACATGGTCCCAACGCGACATGCTTAGGAGCCTCTTCGAGTAGGAACGGTCTTCTCTCACGAAGTCACGAGTAGCAAAGAAGAAGCAATTCCATATTCATATCAGTGTTATAGGCTCATTAAATATATTTGCATTACTTATTTAGGGCCCTTACCATCTTTTATTTTGTATTCCTAGTTAAACTTGTGCAATCTTCTGGTTAATTAAAGTAATTAGTTATTCTCATAAAAAGCTGGTGCTGAAATTTGTTGCTAGAATCAGGCATAGAGATCCACATCATGATACGGATCTTCATACTAGAGATACTAGAGTGCAGGGTAATATTTTACCCGTTTTAGGAATCTAGGACGTCTGCAATCAGGTTAGGACCTAAAGTGCTGGAAGTGCTGGTATGAGGACAGCTTAGGCCAGGTTTAGGTGAAAAGGAAGTACTGTGGTCCTGGATCAGCCAGGAAGGTAAGGTGCCCAACAGTCCTTCGACCTGTTCCCAACACCCGTTGGGAATCGATCTTCTTGGGGCCTTACAGGTATAGTGCTTTGTGGTGATGTACTTGGCGATGTTTGGAGTGTGGTAAGGAGTGTGCAACCGCGTTCAGTTATTATCAGCTGGAAGCGTGTTTGACTGCCGAGGCATAGAGGTGCATGATATTTGTAATAGGAGACTTACAAGGGTTCATACCTGGATTTGGGTGAAGGTGATCTCCGGCTTAGGGTCTTCTTCAAGGAACCCTGATCACAGTGTTGCGAGATTGGTAAAAGGGGCTTAACATTGTTTTTCAACAGTGTCCCTAGTCTGTAGGGATACAAGAGATAGGGAGTAGATACCCTTAGTAGTGATACTGGGTTTAGTAATCTTTCAAACCACTATAAATAATGCTGCAAAATCAACAGCATTGGTCATACTTAACTTGTGTTTCTGAATGGGGATGCTTCTCATGTTTAAATATGTATCACATTATTTGTACCGCGAGTATGCCACATTTCAATCCACTGCTGAATGATTGTCTTCTCCATGCTCAGCTGCTATTGTAAGGCATATGTGCATTATTATTTGCAGTAGTCTGCATTTAACTTTCATTTATATAGTCCTAGCGACTACATGTGCTGTACACAAATTATCTCGCATGCTCCCTCAAATAAATTGGGGTCTAGTGTATAAATGCTATCCACATTTATTTCAACTGCAACTAATCTACCATTACAGAGTGGTGCCGAAACCTTGCCAAATTGCATCACACTTTATGTTACAATGGCACCGATTGCATTTGACCAAGTATGAACTAGCATTTAAAGACGTTATGCCATGTGTTAAACTTATTATCGCAGGCACAGCACACTATTCACAATCGTATTAGCCACATACTTGCTTTCTTGCTTGGTTTTCTTGCCACATTACTTAAATATCTCTGTCCATTCGCCCCATTACTAGACTGCATGAGTAGTATAAAAGAAGTCATTTTTGGCTCACTTTCTTCTTTTATTCACTTTTGTACATTTGAATTTCGTAAAACATTTTTTAAAGAATTGCCAGACTTTTTTTCATGAATCTTATTTTTTTTCCTTTATTCATTTTTGTACATTTCAATTTCGTCAAACATTTTTAAAGAATTGCCAGACATTTTTCATGAATGAATCTTGAGCTGAAAATGTTGATTTCAATGAATTCTAAAAATTGAAATGACGACTATAGTATTTGGATGGTTTTTCTAATTTAAAATACTTAAGAAAATGTGTTTTGTTTACCCATCCTCCTTCTTCATGTATCCACTGTGATGCAT
>JAQGAE010001800.1:0-20695 GCA_034696685.1 Julus scandinavius
ATCTCCCTGTGCATCGATTTTCGATTTTAGAGAAACAACATCATCGTGGCCTTCGTCCAAGAAACCCATCTCGGCACTGTTCTTCGTCTGTTTATCTTTTTGATTTTCACTAGTTTTCCTCTCCTTCGGGCTAGTCTTGTCGCTTTTTTGCTCAACGGCAATTGGTTTCCAATCCTGTCCAGTTGCTTCCTTGAACTGGGCTTTCAATGCCAACAAAGTCTGAACCTCAGCCTTTACTTTATCCTATATGTGTTAAATTATTTAAAATGCAAATTTATTTGTTTCAATTTCTGTTTTAGCTTTTGCTTGTTGAATATATGGAAAGTTTCTACACTTACACCAGCCGCCTTCTCGGCTTTCAATTGTCGTATTTTGTTTCCTTGCAATTCAATTTTCTCGTTTAATTCCCGAACTTTTGAATTATCGTTTGTCTCTTTACAAGTTGTTGTTGCTGCTGCTGCTTGCTGCGGTTGCCAATCTTTTCCAACGTTGGTTTTATACCGAGCCTTCAAATCGAGAAGTGTTTTAACTTCGTTGGCAATTACGCCCTAAATGAAAATAAAATTTTAGCTATTAGATATTGCATATGTACGGTAGTAATTTATCAGTCTCAAATGTTTTTACCTTTTCAGCTTTTTCACTTTTCAGACGTCTCACTTTTTCTCCCTGACACTGTATTTCTTTGTCCAACTGTTGCGTCAAATCGACGTTGCCGGCCAATTTGGACACAGGTGTTTCAGCAACCGGTGATTTTTTTAATTCCTGAACTTTTGATTTTTCACTCGTCTCTTTACAAGTTGTTGCTGCTTGCTGCGGTTGCCACTCTTTGCCAACGCTGGTCTTGTACCGAGCCTTCAAATCGAGAAGTGTTTTAACTTCGTTGGAAATTACGCCCTAAACGAAAATAAAATATTAGCGTATAGATATTTCAAATGTACGGTATTAATTTACCAGTCTCAAATGTTAAACTTTATACCTTTTCAGCTTTTTCACTTTTCAGACGTCTCACTTTTTCTCCCTGACACTGTATTTCTTTGTCCAACTGTTGCGCCAAATCGACGTTGCCGGTCAATTTGGACACAGGTGTTTCATCAACAGGTGATTTTTCAGCAGACTTCCCTCTCCCACTTTGTAAAGCCTTTAAAAGAGTTTTAAAAGAGTGTTAGCACTTTTGCTAGAATGCAGTCAACAAAAACAGAAAGTTGGCAGGTGGTATAAGCAGACGACACAAACGTGTTACATGCTAAAAGGCAATGACCTTTGATTATACACTATGCGTCAAAAATTTGGTAAATTTGCAATGACTCACAGTCAAACAAAAAAGATTAAATAAAAATAAAAATTGTTTAAAATAGCTTTATAAATCAGCAAGGTACGGATCGTGTCATTTTTCACGTTAAAATAGTTTATTTTTTAAATTAAATTATTATATGCAAAACAGCGAACATTTTTTAAACTTGTATATTAATTTTTAAAAAATCTACCATTTCAAAGTGAAAAACAACAATATGAGCCCCTTGCTGATCCATCGAGCCACCCCAAACAATTCTCACCCCCACTCAAACCTCCCTCATTCAACTGTGAGTATCTGTGACTCAATTTTTTAATAACAAAATAGCAACAGATCTACATCTTATAACTAATGATACAATAGATTAACTTACTTCTTTTGCGCTTATGTCCTTTCTTTTGGCAAGTCCCAAAGTAGGAAGTTCTTTGGTGTGTCCATCCGGGACGAAAAATAAAATCAACGGACTTTCGATCCCAGTATGGGGGCTAAAATGTAATCGAGGAATGAGCACACATATGTATTAGATCCATTTTATAAAGGCATTTAGATATCATGTGATTATATTAACTAATCAAGATTGAGTCAATGTTGTCAACATCACAAATTTGTGATCTTCAGTTTTGGGGTCATGGCACTGAAATGGATTTGGCGCGTCACTTATTAATTTGCATATTTTTGCATAATTGGCATACTTTGCATCTTAGGATCGAGAGGTTGGTAGAACCAGTAGTGGTGTTTATTTAAGGGAACGCAGGCCGGGATCCCATCGATATAGTTAAATATGTACTTGGAATTTCTACTTAAAAAGATGTCAGTTTTGTATAACTAGAATAAATATTTTACAGAAAAGTTGTGAACTCCACGTGATTATTATCAAATAATGATTTTAAAATACTTTTTCTGCTAGGAATTCATTTTTGAAGAGAAAATTATTAATAAAGATTTAATAAAAGAACACTGCAGCCTTCATCGTCTCAATCTTGATTCAAGGGACGAGATGCAAATAAAAATTAAGAACCTGATTGGCTGGTACGGAGAGTCGCAAATAAAAAATCCTCTTCGCTGCAACTGAATAATATCGCCTTTCTTCAAACTCTGCAGTTCATTTTCTGCTAACATTTGGACTTCAATCTAGTAAAGCACGAGTGAACAAATTGTGATATTCTTAATTAATTCACCACGTTATGAAAAATTGATTTGTATGATTTCTTAATCCACATACCTTGGTGTTAGTGTTTATGTACTTTTTGAAATCGTCGTCTCTGTCCAAGACAGCCTTGCCGATTATGTGCTCGAAATAAACACAAATGCAAGGGATAAGTGGTGCCCGGGGAGTGGAGCTGGATAACCAGGTCACTTTTAGAGTTTTTTTGTAATCTTTATTTTCCAAATTTGGTTTTGCTTCGATATATTCCACCTGACCGTCTTTAGTCCTATACAGAAATTAAAAAGCAAGAATGAGAATGGAAATAAAAAAACAAAACAATCGCTGACGATTGAACCCACTTATGGGGGTTTTATCATCGAATTTTATTTATAAAATTGATGTGACATTCGTTCAAACATTGCTGAAACCAACTTTGAGGTTTCATTGGTGGAACAACTAATTCAACTTGATTTTAAGGATACACACACTCGTTAAACATACCGCACAATGTTCTGTATAAACAGATTTCCCCAGCCAATAAATGTAACATTTTCTCCTTGAACAAACGTTTCAGCATCTGTGCCATCTATCAAAACATTTCCACTAGTCCACACCGTCTTTGTTCCAAGAGCTTCATTCTGTCGAACGCAATGAAAACAGGATTATTCAATCGGCCAGTACTTTTATGAATCGATTGACAATGGAAAAAAATCTGTCCGATTCACGGTTAACTAAAAAACTTTCAAACTTAGAAAAAAATGTAAAACACGTGCCTTAGGATGCTTGGCCAATTGGAATGATGCCTCACCGACTTCAGAAATCTTCACAGTAACCGCATTTTCTTTTTCCAGAGCAGTATAGCGAGGTGCTGTTGGATCGATTACCTTCAAAAACATGTATGCCACATGTTACCTCCTACTCGAATGCAACGAGAAAGGGGAATATTTGATAGACCAACAAATTTACCTTTTTATTGAAAGCCCAGATTTTGTCCCATTCCATAGTAACAACGGATTTGGACGAGCCTTGAGCAATAATAAACTGTCGCAGACCTTCAACGGTCATTCCTCGTCGAAGAACGCCACGGACAGTTGGAAAGCGCGGGTCATCCCTACATTAAACCAAATGAAAGGATTTATTTTGGCAATAATCTCACCAGGATTATTTATTATAGGGAATAGGTGATTGTAGGTTGCAAACAATATGGATGCTTACCATCCATCCACAATTCCTTCGTTGACAAACCAAGTTAATTTTCGCTTCGAAAGGACTGTGTTGGTCATATTTAATCGACTGTATTCCCAGATGTAGACTCTGTCCAGTCCCAACTGATCCAAAAACCAGTAGTATTGCTCGTCCCTGTCATGATATTCAGTTGTTCTTAATGCGTGAGTAACGCCTTCTACGCTATCGACGATTGGACACGCAAAATCGTATGTCGGGTAAACTCTTTAAAAGAAATTAAACGAGAATAACATTTAGTATTTTATATTTACAAACCGATAAATAATTTTTAGAATAATTAAATCTGAATGTGCAGAACTAAATGCTCACTTGTATTTCATTCCCGTGCGAAGATGTGGTTCGTTTTTACATCTATAAATAGTGGGATCTCGCATACAACCATTCACAGACTGCATACCAATTTTTGCTCTGACGCAGAATTTTTGACCAGCACTAGTACCCTTTTTCATTTCTTCCCAGGTCTTCAAATTCACGTCGACACCTAAAGATAACACTAAGTTGCAAATCATTGAATTCAACAGAAATAAAAATGAGGCGATGGAACAAGCGCATTACTGTTATTTCGATTTTTCGAGTCTACTTTCTTCTCCCTTTCCAACTTCATTAATTCTGGTTCAGTGTCGTCGCAGTAAGCTTTTCCCTCCTTAATCATTTTGTCGCAGTAAGTCATAATTAGGTCAAAATGATCAGATGTGTGGGAAAATGCGTCATAATTTACTTCCAATAGTTTCACGTCTTCCAAAATAACCTGAAAATTAGAAAAATAATGTTTTTTTTAATTTGTTTTTATTGGACGTAAGATATGAACAGCGTAACCTCGGATTTTCGAGTTAATGTGGACGAAGACTGCCTTGGATAAACGAAAACTCGGATCGTATTCAAAATAAATTAGCATACAATCTCCCCACTTTAAACTGGAGTTCATGTATTTTAAACTTTTAATGTTACGTAATACACGCATGCAATCTTTTCTGTAAAAATCATACGTATTCGGTGTTGTACGATGCCTTGTATTGCACACGTCTCGGATAATAGAGACACTCAGACAATCGGAGTTATACTGTCCACCTATACCTCGCTATACGGTCTCTCTTCTTTAATTAAGACATTTTTTCGATGATCCTCACAAGATGAAGTGATTAATTGCGTGACGATAATAGTCATGATATTCGGTGATGAAAAGATTTCGGTCCTTGGAGATCAGGGCTCACATAGAGGTATGTGGCGACTGCATAGTTAGAATGTTAATTGGGGTTGACCGGCTGTTAACCGATTGACCGGCGTATAAAAGGGATATCTGAGGCATAATAGTTTCGGTTTATTTGTCACAATCGTTATAATGTCATTTGAGTTAATTGCTGTGTTACTAATTTGCTTATCTACCGTACACGAATCCTGTCAGTTTAACCGAATTTAACAGTGTTAACTAGTTTGAGCAGCGTGTCTGTGAATCATCGAGAACGTGAGACGCCAGGAGATGAACAGTTACATATATATTGATTTGTTATACAACTTTTCAATTTTTGGCCAAGTTTCACGGAACGTATCTAGGTTGTAAAGCGAGGTATGGATGCAAATTAATTACCCTCTCAAATTCTTCAGTTTCCTTGGCTGGATTAGTGTCATCAAATCGCATGATTAACTTTCCATTAAATGCAAGTTGATAATGTTGGTTGAGCAACGCAGCTTTTGCATGACCAATATGCAGGTATCTATGATTACAATTTTAAAAAATGTATAATTATATTTAAAGGTATTAACAATGTACCGTGACGATAGTTGCATTTAAAACGATATTACAAATTCATTGACCGATTGGAAACAAAAATAAATTAGAAGGAAATATATTGGAATAATAGCATTGTTGCTTACCCGCTGGCTTCAGGTGGGAATCGTACAACAACTTTTCCAACTTCAGCTCCAGGAAGTTCAATAAATTTTCCTTCATCTTTCCTGGTAGTTTTTTGTTGGGAACCAGCGTTCATTTTGGAAGGAACTGTTTTCCCCTCGTCGATGGTTTTCTGTGCTTCAACGGGGATTTTAGCAAGAAATTTCGTAAATTCCTCACGCCCGCTAAGAAAAGTGTACCACTTTTTAATGTACTGAGGGCAATCAGCCTTATCTTTCAGGAGTCTCCAATGGCTGTTTCCTGAATTAAAAATATACCTATTAATTTTTCATTCAGCTGACTATTTTATGTAAATAATTTGCACTTACCATACAAAACTGCCCACACAGAAATATCAGCCAAAGATATTTTATCACCTACAAGGTACGTAAATTTCTCTAGATATTTATCCAAATACGAAATGGCGTCAAGAACCGTCTGGGAGTTTGCCAATGAGCTCAAGCAAAACGTTATCCAATGATCAATCTGTAGATAACGGTGTATGAAAGGAAATCAAAATTCAAATTAGGAAAATATACCATCGAATTTTAAATTTAAAAAAATGATAACTGAGTAATAAACTTACCTTAGCTCTATCTAAAGCTGTTTCTCCATAAAGGTTGTGCTTTGGGCTTAGACGTGCCAAATAACGTACAATGGAGGCAGAAGTAGTGAAAGATGTTTTCCTTAATGAAAAAAAATGTAATAATATTGACATAAAAAAAGTTGTTCATTTAATTCTTTTGGTTTTTCTGTTTGATTGTGTTAAAAACGTCAGCGAAAGGGTTGAGAGACACCAGAAGAAATGTGTCCTCAGTCCCAAATGTACTTGAATTTTTAAAACCTCGTGAAAGTTGGGAATTACGCTTAAAATTTGTGTTAAACATTAGTTGTATGGTGGAATTTCCAATTAAGAGGTAAAAAATCGTGGAATTGGTAGCGAGAGGGATACTCAGAAATTTATAGGATGGGCTCTTGTATGTGCCAACAAATTTTACGGATACACTCTTTTCAAAAAAAATATAAGTCTATGAAAGGGACGAGGGGTGTCTGGACTAAAATGGACACCGGGTGGGGGTGGGGTGGTGTCTGGGCTAAAGTGACCACCATGTCGAAGGAGTGGGGAGCTCTGGGCTAAAACGGACACAAGGTGGACAGGGGGTCTGGGCTGAAATGGACACCAAGTGGTCAGTGGTGGAGGTCTGGGTTAAAATGGACACCATGTCGACGTGGTGGGGAAAAACTCTGGGGAAAAATGGACGCAATGTGGACAGGTGGTGGGGGTAGGGGGTCTGGGCTAAAATGGACACCATGTCGAAGGAGTGGGGAGCTCTGGGCTAAAACGGACACAAGGTGGACAGGGGGTGATTGTGTCTGGGCAAAAAATGTTTCCTGTTCTGACACTATGTGAACAGAGGGTATGGGGGAGTCTGGGCTAAAATGGACGCCAAGTGGACAGGGGGTGGTGGTCCGGGCTAAAATGGACACCATGTAGACGGGGTGGGGAACACTGGGCTAAAATGGACACAATGTGGACAGGGGGTGCATGGGGGTCTAGGCTATAATGGACACAAAGTGGATAGGGGGTGGGTGTCTGGGCTAAAATGGACACAATGTGGACAGAGGGTGGGAATCTGGGCTAAAATGGACACCATGTGGACAGGGGGTGGGGGTCTGATGGGGGGTCAATGTTTGAAGGAATTTCGGAGACATCCTTCTTGAATGGCCCGGTCCTTATATAAGTACTAGATCGGTAGAATACGTTCGAAATACAGGGTCAAAACCGCTTTATAACTCACTCGTTAATTTTTAAAACTGTATTTTCATTCGTCCATTCAATATTCACGTGGATATCATCCTTCAGAAATTCAGCAAGCAAGGCAACCCCTATTAGATAGAGAGGAATAATGTAAAAGTATGCCAAAATACACGGATCATATCACCAGTACACATGTCCTTACATGGTAATACTTACCAAGGGGTGCGTTTTTAACACTTGCTCGAATATCCACATTCATCTTTATATTGCACCTCGAAAAATGACGAAATTTGATGAAAAGCTACAGATAATGATGTAACGATATAGATTACCGGAAGTAGTTTAATGACATTCACCATGCACTGCACCATGCATATCGGTTTCTCTGGTAAAAAATTGACGCTAGGTGGCGCCTGTGGTCCGACCTCAGAACAACACTAGGAATATGCCGACACCACATTTACATGATTTTTGGGTTATTTCATCACATTCTCGTTAACTTTTGTGAAAAAATAATTTGTTTATTTAATATATTGATAACATTGCGCTTCATTTGATGTTATGTGAGCAAATTAAACAAATAAAGCACTTTCAAGCACACATTTGAAGAAATTAATGGCGCCAAATTTGAATGCCGTATAGCGCAACATACAGTAGAACCTGTCTAAATACAACCTGTGTAAATGATAACCTCTCTAAACGCATAAAATGGGCCGATACTGACTTGGGTGACTTGAATAAACCTCCCTAAAGTCATAAAGCACTTTCAAGCACACATTTCAGAAATTAATGGCGCCAAATTTAAATGCCTTACAGCGCAGCATACAGTAGAAACTGTCTAAATACAACCTGTGTAAATGATAACCTCTCTAAACTCATAAAATGGGCCGATACTGACTTAGGACCCGTCCTAAAATGAATAAACCTCCCTAAAGTCATAGTGAATAATTTTGATTGGCCCCAATGATTTTATAAGTGAATATCAACAGTGGAACTAAACAAATATCAAACTAAGATGAGGTTTTCACTTAGATTGACACGTTCCTGACATATATATCCAAGGCCGTATATATGCGGGGATCATGGGGATGCTCGCGAGAAGTTCTCTTTCGGTACCCCTTGAAGCTGCACAAATGATTTCAAAAACGAGGGATCCGAATCTGCCATTGAGATGATGTCCCCACACAAATCCATTCTCAATTGTTTCTGTTCGTCGGTTATGTGGAGCAGGACAAACCTAGCGCAGATCATCCGCTTACCCAAATACGTGGTGGCAATAGTTCGGATGATTTCACAAGAAAAATGCCAAGTTCACCTTCCATCATTCGAAGAGACAAACGACGATCGTTTTGGATAAGCTCGCGAACTCGTTCGATGTATTGGGTTGTGCTGGTGGTTGTCAACCTCCCAGAACGGGGTTCGTCTTCAAGAGAAATAAAGATGCATACGGGGAAAAAAGAACATATTTCAAGGATTCGCCTCGGAATACTGCAAGCAAACGGTGGACCAATTGAAGATCCACCTCGGTACGGCACCGATTTCAGCCCAGCCCAACTTCAAGAACAGCTATTATCTCTATGCAGACAATTTGAGAGGCAAAGTTGGAAATATCCCCCTACTCGATAAAAAGACATATATTTGCAATTGCCTCATTATTTTTAAATAATTTATTCCAAATTTTCTTCACCACTCAAATCCAATGATGCTGTTAATTTTTTCATATTCTTGATCTATGTGATTTTTTTCTTTGCTATCATCTTTCAAGTAGACTTTCAGGACTTCAAGTTGGGCTCTCAAATTGCACAAATGAGGAGCAATTTTAGTTTGTGTAACTATTTCCATGACCCCAATGCCTATTGAGAGTGATACAAATTAGTTAACAGAATCAGTAGTTAAATTTACAAAATACAAAACTGTGAAATTACCATGTTTCTTTTTGGATTCCAGCCATGAAATAACATAATTGGCCGATTTTGAGATTTCCTCCACACAATTATAGTCGAATAGTTTTTGAAGTGCATTGGCATCTGTTACAATTAAATCCTAAATCATATAATAAACAAATGTATTATTAAACAAAAGAAAGTGAAATACCTTTTAAACGGTATCATTTGTGGATAAATAGTTGGTAGCAGATAATTGTCTGCTTGTTAATTTTTAACGTTGGACATCGCTTTCTGCAAATCAAAAACTGCAGCGCAATTTCTTAATTATAAATAAATACTGGCCATACTTTTAAAATGTCCACGTAGCATCTGGTCATAAAGCACTTTTCAGCATATACATTGATATCTTCTTGCTCAAATAAAGTTATCCTAAAATGCAAGGCAAGTATTAATGAATATCTTAATTTGTCAATAATAATAATGAACAAGTCAAAAATTATGACATTTGACTACACTTACGATTGCGAACTCTCGTCCCAATTAGAAATAGACGATTTCAATTGTGTTCGGCACGACAATTTTTCCCAGATTAAAGTTCCAAAACCTGTCAGGGCGTGGAAATGCTTTACGAAATAGCTGCCAACATGCTGAAAAACGTAAGGAATATTTGAAACAATAACGCTACGGTATTTGGCTGTAAAATTATGTCACACATGGACACTTACTCTGATTGCCAAGTTGAATTGCATACAATCGATCTGTAAAAAACAAGTATATTTCAGAAAAAATGTTTTCAAGAGTTCGTTTTAAGGCGATTTTAAAACCTATATTAAAAATGCAAACATTTCGTAGATGAACAATGTTTTTAGAAACAATTTAAACAGATCAAGATAAAAATGTGATACCTCTTATTACTGTAAGGGAACTAGTTTCGTAAATTGTTACAGAAAAAAAAAAAAAACCTTTTTACCTGTTCAACAGTAGTACTCGTACAAAGTTTAGAAACAAAGTTCGAGATTTCTTTTCTAACATCCGATTGTTCATCTTGTAGTAATAACATGGTACCATCAAAGATTCTAAACAATGTATGAAAATAAACTAACTTAAAAACAAAGAACACGGATAAGCGCGAAATGCGGCCGCATCGGTTACTGATAATCCGTTAATCTTGAAAACACCCTTACTTTAGAATGCACGATTCCGTGTCCGGCAACAGATAAGTAACATCCATCTCGGTGACACTTTCCAGAATTTGGACACTGCAAAGGTTGAGAGCTTTGGCAGCAGACAAACGAAAAAGTTCCGACATTTGTGGGGAAGCATGAGAGTGAACGAGTGAAGACCAAGGGCCGATGCAATCATCGTTCATCTCAACTCTATAAATCAATATAGTAAAGACATTATTGCAAGATGTGAACATCAATTAATAAAGAGGAGATGCAGAAATAGTCAAAAACTTACGTAGATTTTTCAGGCAATTTGATTTTAATGGCAATTGCCCACAACACGGCCGACACGGCATATGCGGAAGCCCCGTAAAAACCACTTGCCATCTGTTTACAAATAGCAAGCATCGATTCGTAATGGACCGCATCGAGGAAAGCATCGCAACGAACACAAATGTCGGACAATAGTTGTTGGCACATTAACAGCGGAGCTGGTTGACTAATGCGTACTAGACACTCGCACAATAGATTCTAGAATCGAGAACAATTATGTTATTAAGAAGTCAATTAAAGGTTTCGAATGTAGAGACTCGTTGCAACTCACCTGAACACTTATGCAAAATGACTTCGAAGCATTTCCTTCTTCAAAAACATAACGAATATACTTTAAAACAGCTTTAAATTCGTCCGTATCCAAAGTTCCAGGGCATTTCAATTTTAGTAATCTTTCAACCAAGGATAGAACATCCTCTTCTGGACATTTTAGAAGTTTCCAATAAGTTAATTTTTGTGTCCAAAGCGAGTATCCAGGCTAACAGAATTTTTAAAAAAATATTAACGAAATTCAAAGCTGAATGGAAATTTGTTAGCTGTCAATGCAAAATTACCTCAAAAGTGAGAAAATCGAAAGCCGTGTCGGGCAAATGAAATGGAATTAAGATGCGAGGCGCTCCAAAAATGATTTCCATTCCGGCCGTCTGCAGTATTGGGCATTTTGCTAAGGTAGGAAGAATGTGCACACAGTCGACCAACCCTGCGCTGAACTCTTCGCAGTCATCCTTCCTAAAAATAATTACATATTTCATGATGATATAACGCTGATATCATGCTAACATAATTTAACATACCCTAGTGATGTCACATCAGTATTCTTCAGAATGGCTTTTAGGAGAAGTAAGTGACCATGAACCCGATTAGCACTCTCCCTGTTTGTCACGAGCGATTTGCAAAGGTTCCGAAAATACTTCGCTTTACGATCGTCGGCCAACAGCGCGGCAATGTCACGTGCTGCCATTTCACGTACGTGCCAAATAGGACAGCACAATAAAGGATGAATTGCCCGAACAATAGTAGAGCTTTCGAGTTCCTGAACAGCAACGTTGGGCTTGGAGGAAGGCGCCAAACGTCCGAGTAAGGATAAGATTGGAAGTATCGTGGGACGCAAGCTATCCGGATTGGCGCTTTCCAGCTCGTTAATTAAAAACTCCCCTAGCCTGGGCCACCGTGTAAAAAATTCGTTGCACGGTGTCCTATTATGGCCAGACTCATCTTCCGACACTTTCTTCTGACCAAGAAGTCTAGGAACCAGACCACCTGCGTGCAGAAACAAAAAAAAAAAAGCTTCGTTCAATTTTTTGTCGACGAAAACATTTTGAACAAACGAAAAAAATTAATCCATCGCCAAAACTTGCCAAATAACTGCAAGCCAGCGTTCCGCACCGCCCAGGATGGCGATAGAAAACTGCCGAGACACACAATCACGACGTCGTTTAAAAAAAGCAAGACGGTTTGAGAAAATCGCGCGTCGTGAATTAAAGCTCGCAGAATATGCAAAGCCCTAGTTTGCGGCAAATCGACAATATCGTTCAAAACTGTCGGCAAAGGTGCTTTGGCCAATTCCAGAAGAACTCTCATCGATTCGGACAAAAACTTTACCTGCAATTGTAATTTGATGGAAAATACGATAAAACACTAATTATCATCAGATCTTGAATTGCGAATTATGAGCATAAGCCTTACTTGTCCAACTGGCTCGCTGCTGATTACGGTTTGTATCAATAAGGGTAAACCGGCCGACCTTCGAGTGGCAGACGTCAAAGTGTCAAAACTTGCAACGTCTTTTAACGCATTTCGAAGCATGTTGTGCACGATGGACACATACGTAACTTCACAACTTTTTGTTAAGGTTTTACAAAACAACTCGAATCCCATGCTGCAAGCCTCGATTGCACCCTGTGTGTGAAACCGCGTATTAGCACCAAATTGTTACCAACCGCCGGAAATCCCAAAGATTGAAAAAGCAACAAAATGAAAACCTCACCCGATGTCGACACGATAATAAAACCGAAATCAACACGCATCCAACTCGTTCGACGTCTTCGTGCGTGACCATAAACACCTCCTTCGACGAGCTTCCTTCAAGCGGAAGAGAATGTATGACAGTCCCAAGAAAAAGACAACCTTCCTGCGATAATTTTAAAAACAATTAAAAGCGATCGGAACGAGAGATCGAGTGACATGGCTTCAAAGTCTCACGAACCTTTAGACTAAGCCAACAGCAGCTCTGAATTAGCTGATGCTCAAACGAATTAAACAACTTGGCCTCCGAATTGTTTTCGCCGGTAGATGCGGCCATCACGATGTCATCTATGGCCTCACCCATATCCTCAAATGAAGGGGCATTAGCTAAAGAAAATACGACGATAAACTCCAATAACACGTATTGCATTAATGAAGACAGTTATCGTTTGAGCCTACAAATGCTTACCTTGATCGGCATTAACGCCTAGTACACCCAAAATATGAGTGATGATATCGCACGCTGCATGAATGCACTCTTTTAATAATGTCTTCAGAGAATCATGGTTACTGCAGTTATTCGTGATATGACAACAATCACCAAATAACAGCGTCAAAGCCGAGAGTAGACCTGAAAATCACAATGCAAAAAGAATTAATTCATTACGACTTTTCGCTTTACGGCCAAATTTTTCCGAAACGCATCTAGGCCGTAAAGCGAGGTATGGTTGTATCACTATGCCTAATTTTAAACTGAGATCAACAGCTTAATCTGGGATTGAAAAATAGCCCAACTTGCCATGCATCGGAGCAGTCTTGGACGCTTGAAGCAAATCTTTCTTGGCAGACGCCATATGTTGTTGTAACTCTGTTCTCAGTTGCCGAATTAGAAATAGCTGTTGGGAAACCTCTACTCTGTAAGAGGATGAAAAGAATATTAATGGATTTGTAAGGCAAACAAAACGAAAGACATTAAAAACAACATAATAAAGAAAACCTTGAAAAAACTACCTCACGAATAAATAATGAAAAAATCTGGCTCCACTCTGACAGCAAGTTGTCTTCGGACTGCTACACAACTCGAGCGCCCAACTTAAAATACCTTTTTCGGTTTCCAAATGCAAAGATGATTTTACGTCCCGATTAAAGTAGCTACTCAGCAGGTACATTGATAAATCTTTAATCTAAGATAATATATTAGCGTTATTGAAATTTTTCTATCGACTTTCGAATACAGAAAACAAATACCTCATCCATGTAGTCCAAAATGCACGCCAATAGAACATAACGAGTTTTAGATGACAGAAACTTGCATTTGTTATTTTGTTCAAAATATTCCAGTAATCCAGACGTCTTGGCTATAATAATAATAAAAAAATTCATTATGTTGCATTCATGAACGAAAAAAAAATAAGAGCGCAGTTTTGGAAACATGCTTATATGAATTACGACAACCAAATTGTACTTGTATGTACCTGGAATAACGCCTTTTTTACGGCAAGTGCTTAAATCGTTCGTACAAAACGTTTCCAACATGGATTTCAAAAGAAGCAAACACGTGTGCCTCCGCTGGTAGCAACCTCCTGGAGATAAGTTTCTTAAAATCAGATGAAATAAATAATCCAGGAAATCTAAAACGAATGACAATACCATCAAATAAATGTGGGGCCAACACCTACGATAGAGATAAACAAGTTTAAAAAACGGATTAGGAATGTACCCATGGAATGCAAAAAGAGGTGGTTATCTTTCTGGTGGTCTTGCATTTCTCGCTTGGTCGCCGAAAGCCAAGATATGCAGGAATTTCGCAACCGCACCAGCAACACTTTGAAATTGCCAATAAGTTGTTGTCGAAAGGAGGCAGAATCAACATTCATGTTTAAGGCAATAAAATCTTTCAATAAATTCATTTCTACCAATGATATAGGTTCTGCAAAACAAGACAAAAAACGAGATTAAAACATTTAGCATTTTAAGGAATAAAACAGGATGCGACGAAGAAAAAGTGTTAAGCACCGACCTGCTTTTTTATAGCATGTGCAAATGGTAGCGAAAGCCTCTTCTCTGATCACTTCATTTTCATTATTTAAACAGCGTTTTAATAACTGGAAATCCTGTAACGAAACCATCTAAAGGTTGTAAAAAAATGGTAAACAATGGCCAAGTAAACGAAGTATTTTATTACTAAATATCCTAAAACTTATTGCCATTTACCATATTATTCAGTGAATGAATACCATAAGCACGCGATAGCCTTAATATAGTGACCAATAACGTCAATGGACATCCATCTTGATTCATGTGAAACCAAATTTTATCGAAAGCGAGTGGAAACAACTTCAAAGTGGGTGCCAACATATGACGAACGGCATTTCGCTGACTGATCCTGCATTACAATTGAGAACTTTTAGCTTTCAAGTGGCAAATTTCAGAAAAAAAATATGCAAGTGTCTTCTTACCCATTACTCTGATATAAAGCTGACAAAAGTGGTTTTAAAAAAATGTCACGCCACAACTCCATTAAGTCCTCGATCGCCATTTCTTCGTGTTCTTTCCTGTGAAAATGTGACTAAATTTAGCATCGGTCAGACAACTTTCAAGACGCAGATTTTGCAAACGGTTTTATGTTCCATTAAAGTGAACAAGGAGAACAGTTGCGATTTCAACACGAAAGTGCGGCTTCCTCGAGCGAGATAACACAACGAAAGCTTACGAGTATTGAGAGTTAAAATACCGTAATTGCTGAATAAGTGCCCGATAAACTTCACTGCCGACGGACGATATCGAATTAGATGACAAACTTTCAGAAAGGTCATCGATCATGGAAGGATACTTTGAAAGCAGCTACAAAGAATAAGAATAATTCAATGGATTTTAGGTCATCAAACGCCAGAAGTTCAACACGTTCGGGTTCCATCGGTAGCAAACCTTTCGTAAACTAATATGAGGAACCAAGATAGCCAATGGTGGATATTTGCTCTTCGCTGTCCATGACTGGCACATAATCTGATCGCACAGCTCTTCAACGGAGAATCCATCGGAATGGTCAACGTCGGAGAGAAGTTTTACTTCCATACAATGTATTCCCAATATTAACTTGAATGCGTCACGGGCCAAGCCAGGCACACCAGCAATCGGATTGCTCCAGTTTAAATTTAACATATTAACAAGACTTATTATAGTAGTCCGATCGAGCACAAATCCGGAGTCCTTATTTTTCCTTTTATGATGCAACACCTCCGCATTCTTCAGAATAAATTTCAAGCAAGCTACGAGGGTGCTGAAAGTGTGGTAGGCATTTTGATTTGGACAGTTACAAAAATTAATGAGAATGGGAATAAGATCTGTGACAAAGGGTTTGTCAGATGAATGAAAGCTGTCCAATAGGATGCAAGTTTTTCCACAAGCTAATAAACCATGTAGAAGAAAAATGGACGAGTTGCAGCTAGGTGTCTCTACGATGTCCGGTTTCAAATCGTTCATGATTAAATTTCTGAATTTTTCAGTGACATTCGTAATGCCATTTAAGGGAGCTGAAAAAATAAATTAGCTATCAAGCGATGAACTAATCCACGCAATCAAATTTTAAACCAAAATAATTTTACAATGGCCCTAGCCCATAACTTGTACCTTTTAATGGAAATGCTGACAGAAACAAATCAAATCCCTTCGATGAATCGCCAAACGAATGCAGAAAAAATCCAAAAGCTGTTCCCGCCAAAAGGCAACTTTCCGATTCACATTTCTAAGCGCACATAGAAAAATAAATGAATTGCAAAAGGAAGACTTGTTTTGAATTAAGTGCATTCGTAGCACAGAGAAAAAGATTTTAAATGCGACTAATTTCACACTGGCTTCAAGGGCATTTATGCCGGATTAAGATAACTTTTTTCAAGCGAGACTACCATTTAACTAGCTGGTCAACAAAATACTTGCTTACTTCACTCGAAACAATCCTAACGAGCACAAGTTTAATGCGTTGTTCTAATTCTCCAATGGGTTTACTCTGTCTTTCAACTGTCCAATTGTGAAAGTGACACTGCTCCATTTTTAAGATGCTCTAATAAAAAAGAACATATCTTAAACATACACAATAATATCAACAAAACAAACTAAACTTCACCCACTTTTCCAATAAAGTAATGTTTCTGAATTCTAGTTTTCGGTATTCTCGGCGTCATCTGCAGCTTTATAAACAAAAATTTAACAAACCCGAATGCAAGCATGGAGCGTAGCCTGAGCATGACTATTCCCCAAATTCAATACTTTCAAGGCCTGATCTGCAAAGGCCAATAATTGTTCATAAAGTCCTGTTCGAAGTGTCCAAAGAATGTCTCTTCCTGGTCCATTACTTTCTAAAATTGCTGATACTGAAAATAAAATTGCAGGTCCTCCATTTTTATTTATACATTGCAATATGTTTCAAAAAAACGAATGCAAAGCATCTCCATGAATTATGCAATGCCTAATATGTACTTACACACTTTAAATTCGACTTCTTCCACATCATCATGTTGCTTTAACGGATTTATAATATTGGTGTTAAACAAGTCTAATAATTGTTGTGGATATCTTTGATATAGGTGTGCTGCTACCTAGATAATATTGAAATTTATGTAAACATAAAAAAGCTTTTGGATAATATTGTTTTATAGATTTTTATTGTTTATTGTAATTAAAAAATACTAATACTAACTTCAGCGAATCTACCACAACATTTTTCCGAAGAAGTTACATCCTTTATATAGCACTGCCACCAAATTTTCAACTTTTCGTCGATGGGAATGTCGGTTTCATTTGTTCTAGTAACAAGAAATTACAATTTCACAACCAGAAATATCTCATTAATGAAAACTGAAAAATTAACAACATACATCCATTGGAAGCTTTCGTCAACTTTAAATTGCTTTCTTTGTATTATGTCCTTGTTAACTTTCGCTCCTTTGTTAATAACAGTCTGCATTTTTCCCAGCAAAATGATACACGGCAACAACTTTCTGGAACAGGGAATTATTACAGAAGAAAGTTGAAAAAAATGAATATATGCCAATGAATATTAAATTTGTATTCAAATTACCAGAATTTGCTTTTATGCAATTTTTCCCCTTTAACAAATGCAGAATCCAGAATAAAGTATATATCTCGAATATAATCTAAGCATGGTAAAGTGGACTGTAAGGATGAAAAATATTTAATCAGCAAATGCCCGTCATGATCTAAGCAAAATACATATATATAAAATGCATAATTTCTACCTGAAATATTGGCATTACTCTTTCTTGTGAATCTGTGAGGACAGTTAAATAAGAGACTATGGATTGCTGGATGAAGATATGAAAAAAAAAATGATTTGTTTATTACTCAACTAATGCTGCTGCGGAATAATAAAAGGGACCATCATGATGCAACTTCACTTCTTCATATTTCATTTAATCTATTACCTTGGTTATAACTTCATTGATTACTATTCCTTTGATGACGTTATTTTCTAGAAATGTTGCAACTTTTCTTCCGCTCATAAACGTAACTGTAACTTGCAATCCCAACGACGAAATGATCAAAAGAGATTCTGCAAAGATGAAAGACATTTTCGCGGAGTTAGATCAGACATGCAGAAAGAGCCATTAAATTTGTGGTTTGAAATTTAAAACAAGTATAGTTAATATATTGGATAAAAAAATCTTTTTTTTCTAAATTTGTTTTGGACTCTGTCGCTTATTAAAAAAGGTACCTGAAGAAGGGCAAAAGGGGATGAAACATGTCAGAACTAATCATTTGGCTCAAAATTGTTCTCATAGTTTAATCGGCATATATAATTATACTTGAAAATTACCAGTTTTGACTTTGTAGTGGAGTACTCCAAGAATTGCAAGAATTAAGATCAGGGAAACAGTAATCATATGCGTTGCTTCATTCTGAAATTGTAAAAATATTTGTCAACATACAGAACACAATGTTGGTTTGAAAATGCTAATCAGGAAATCCTGTATAAAAAACAAACATAACTTTTTTTCAAATTCTATGGAGCACTTTTTGTACTCTTTGGAGTGGGAAATTTTTGTCAAAAATATTATATAGGGCCTTGAAAAAATTATCACATACGATTTTTAAAGGCTGAGAAATTCTCAAAGTGGCGGCGTTTTTGAATGAGTTTAAACTGTAGTCCTAAGACGATTATCGCACATAAAAGACCCTCATTATATAAGATTTGTCAGCAAGTGATTTCATTTTAGTACAGTATAGTATAGCGTCAGCACGAGTTTCGGTATCCAGACATAACTCTAAACAGAAAAGCTTAATGTGTTTATTAAAGTTAAGTTTTTGCTCTTTTGAGTATTTGTCTGGAATTCGTGTGGTTCAATTCGCCTTTAAACGTTCGAAAGGCAAGAGATCTACGACCGAAAACGCTTTATGGCCAGTTAGTAAATTTGAACCTAATGCCCTCATATGTAATATTAATTTTCGTTTTAATAAATAAGAATATTACCAGTAAATTGAAGTTGAAAACGGAAAAAGCAGCAACGATTATAACGAAGCACGTGATGGAACGGTTGATACGAAAGTTCCGATTTTCCACGACAAATTCGATAGAACTGCTGTTTAACTTATGGCGTTTTGACCTGGAAACTAATGGATATCCAAATACATTAGTCGTGTTAATACGTACTTCATAAAAATCTTCCATGTAAATGTAAATAAAATAATTTTCACAACAGAAACATAGACAGAAGAATTCACAACAGAATTCTACGTAGCCCCGTTGTAACTTTTAAATGGAACGTCTGCTCGAGCTCTGTAGATTTTAGTTGCTACAGGGCTCCGTAGAATGGTAATGGTTCATGGTCAAACGGTCATTCAAAAAGGAACTCCTCATTAAGGTGGGAATGTCTGCTTGGCAAGTGGACACCACGTGGACAGGGGAAAGTGGGATTATTAAGGTCATTAATTAATTCGCAAACCTAGTTCATTCATTTCATACCCTCACATTTACCATATCTCCCCTTTGATAATTATACCTGTAATCAAAAACTTGTCATTAATAAATAGAGAACAATTCAGTGAGAAAAGTGTTCAAGATAATATAAACAAAAATAAATTATAATTTAATTGACACAGATTTAATTAACAAATAACAATAAAATTATGACAATCAGATTAAAGTTAACAAAAACAATTTAGTCAATGAACATTAAATTATAATATAATAAACAAAATTTATATAAAATAAAGTTGAAAAATACAACTAAAAATAAAAAGAAAAGTAAGAAGTAAGTAGGAGAGAGATAAAGATATGTAAAGATGACCAAAGAATCAAATAAGCAAAAGGCTCAGAAACGAAATAAACCAAAAACAGGAACCAAATAAACGAAATTCAGGAACCACAGAAACCAAATAAAACGATCGAAATTCAGGAAACACAGAAACCAAATAAAACGAAATTCAGGAACCACAGAAACCAAAAACATGAACCATTTGAGAGGAGGAACAAAAGAACTAAAAGCAACACCTATGTATAAGTCAACAGTGCCTCTACCTACAACAAAAATGTCATAGGGTACAGACTGAACTGACTTATGCCCCCAAAAAAATGACCACTTACCTTCTAACTTTGATCCCGCATATAAATAGGAAATAAAGACTATCACAACCAAATTGGGAAACGACCAAAAATGGTCAGAAACAAGAGCCACAAGATGACCAGAAATGGTCAGAAACATACCCAGATATTGACCAAAACACAGAAGCAGAAGAAGTACCAAACATGACCAAGATTTGAAATAACCAAAAAGTCATAACCTATATCCTTCGAAGCACCAAGTTGTGAAACCTAAGAAAGAGAAAAGAAGGAGAGAAGAAACAAAGATTATGACATTCAAAGATCGATACAAAAACAAATTAACATAATCACAAGAATTTGAAGTGCGTCTACAGTAGAAAAGAAAGTAACACGGTCACGGCCGATTTTTATACAAACTACCCCGGCATTTGCCTGGAAACAACTGTGGGAAACCGTG
>JAQGAE010001801.1:0-20685 GCA_034696685.1 Julus scandinavius
AGGTTTCTCCAAGATCGAATGATTAGGATTTATAACTCCAAAGGTTGCAAATTACAAAAATTTCATTCTCACCTCATAAGATAGGATCTGAACTCCTTGCTCTTTAGCTGATCGAAAGCTTTCTGAGCGAATCTTCCGGCTGCCATTTCACACTATGTTTCCTGATAAAACTATATTAAAGCTAATTAAAATAGAGGGGAAAAATCGTGTTTTTTCCTCAGCAAAAGTCGAAAAATCTACACTAAAATCTAAAAAGTTCTAGAGCATCGGCTGTGTGGAATCGTCTACTTGTGACTCCTTTCGGCAAAGCAGATTCTTGGATTCTTGGAGACCCGCTAGGTTGATGTTGTATCATAAGCGAGAAACTGCTTTTCCGAAATGGACTATCTTTTGCAAAGCCATGTCGAAGTGTTTGGTTTGGAATAACAATTTTTGAGGTGCTGTTGTGGCTTTGTTTTTTTTTGTGCATAAAAATGTATTTTAAACACACTTTCTGTGTGTGCTTCATGATATTTTCGATTTTGTTACGCTGTTAGCATTTCGTTGGCGGTTCAAAACAAGCAGTGGATATTCGTGCTGGTTCCGTATGCGTTTTTCATAACTTTAAAACTCGAAATCCGAACAGATGGTTGTAAAATCATCGTAGTTTTTACATAGTTCGATACAAGGGTAACATTTGAACCATAAAAACGCCGTAAAATGATACCCGAAAGTCTTCCTTGATGTTTTTTGAGAGGAGGCAATATTCACGATTACAGGGTGCATTATTGATCGCGATCCCGTACAGGGTGTGTCACAAATTTAGCGAATGTGAAAAGACTCCCAACTCCACGATTGACCATCGGTAAATAAGCATGTCTTGGATTTTGACCACCTGCTTCGTGGTGGTTTGCTTCTGGACCGCCATTCAGTTCATGGACTCTTTATTAAGGGCAGGTTTCTCATTCCATATTATCTTCCGTTATTGACAGTGTCTTGCATTCTTAATTGATCAATCATCCTGGATTCCTGACTGTATCTTGTTATATTTTTTTATTGACCATCCTTCCCATTTCAGAGTTGTCAGAACTATCCATACATATGGTTAATGGAGAGAGCGGGGCTGGTCTTGAAGTTTGGCCAACTCCGTTGGACGACCACACGCTACAATCGCATCTTTGTGTGGCTGGGGTCGCGGAGACCCAAGTTCCTGCAGGTGTGGTTCAGCCTGGGCGCCGCATGTGGGGTGGCAGCAGTCGTCCCGTCCATCTACGTGTTGGCAGCGACCGTTAAGAACAATGTTTTACCTCCAGAAACGGACGAAACGCAACCCATGCTGAGTGCGATGGTAAGACAGCGTAAAAAAGGCGTTGAAGACGAGACGTTCTTCGCCAATGAACGATTAAATCGAAAACTACATATTGCTCGATTCTACTTACAGTTGCCAGGTGTGAACCTGCCGACTCGTGAACTTCCCTTCTACGTGACTACCCTCGTGTTCTGCATCATCCTTCACGAGTTGGGGCATGCTTTGGCTGCAGTGAGGTCAGCGTCCATCCGTAGCTTTTGTTTGCGAAAAACGTTGAAATATGGTTAAGTGGAGCTCTTTCATCTAAACTAGCATCATTATTTCCCTCCCTAGAGAGGAGATCCGCGTTTTGGGCTGCGGATTGACTGTGATTGGAGTCCTTCCTGCAGCTTTCGTGGACATCTCCACAGACCACGTGCAGCTGGTGAGCCCTTGGCGCCAGCTGAAGATCTTTTGTGCCGGCATCTGGCACAATGTGGTCTTAGCGGCCGTCGCACTTGTGTTCCTTCTGGCAGCTCCTTATGTCTTCACCCTGGGCTATACGCAAGGGTCAGGAGTAGTGGTGCAACACATTCAGGAGGCAAGTGCTGTTCCCGGAATTCTTAGTCGAGGGCACTGTATAATGCAGCGTGTTAATGCCGGTCTGGTCATCGTTTCAGGACTTTCCCGCCGGCCTTTCAGTGGGCGACCATGTCACCGAAATCAACGGCTGCCAGGTCACCGACTTCCAGTCATGGTTCGACTGCCTGTACAAGACCGCCAAGGCTCCGCAGTTCGGCTCCTGTGTTCCAGACGTCTACTTGGAAGGTTACAAGTGGAATTCCTCTGGTAAGATGAGAACGTCCTTAAAGTTCGGATATGTTAACGCCCCAATACAAAGAAATACTTTTATATTGACAGTGCCAGACACGACAAGAGTGCTAACCTTACATTTATTTCTCAGGCTTGACCATGTTCACAGATTCGATATCGTGCTGCTCGCCGGATGATCCGAAAGGCGTTTGTTTCGCGTGGATCAACCCAAGTACCGAAAGGCAGAAGTTTAAGGTAGCGTCACTTTTGGAAATCATCGTGTAAAACTTTTATAATACTTTTTTTTTTTTCAGAGTTACTCTTGTTTGGCCGCTCGCCAGCTGCTGGAGCAGTCTTCAGGAGCCTGCCTGTCACAGGAAGAGTGCGATCAAGACGCCTCTTGCGTTTTGGCCGCGTTAGACAATGCCACGCGGCTTGTGCAGGTGGAGAGAAGCGGCAAGGAAGACGCCCTTTACATCTGTCAAGTTTCGGACCTCTATTACTCGGGTAAGGAGAGTCCAGACATTGCTTTCCTCACTTCACATTCTCTCTAGTCTCCTGTCTTCCAGACTAGCTTTTCTTCTATTTTGCAGTCAGCCCAAGTAATTATGTGCCAAGATTCAAATACATCCCAGTCGTGGTCCCTTACATCGTGGAGATGTTTTTAAAATATCCTTTTCAAAATTGAAAGACGGAACCAGTGAAGTCGGTAAACAACAATTCATAGTATCTCGGTTCCTTAACCTCTCTCAAGTATATAATTTCGTTCTCGGGTGCTTTGGCGCTGCTGAACGCTGTTCCTTGCTATGCGTTGGACGGCCAATGGATCTGTTCCGCCCTCATCGAACTGACCCTATCCCGCCTGTTGGTGAGTCGTCGCCTCCGAAGCACCCTCAACACGGTTGTAGTGACCCTGGGCACTGTCTTGCTGGCCCTCACTGTCGTCACGGGGATGAGAAACATTCTATAAAGCCTGCGGAGATCACGAACGAAGCTTGTCGATTATTTGTAAATAATTTTAAAATTAAAAGCAAATGTTGTGAAATGAAAATCCGTGACATCATCAATCTGTTGATCATCGATCTAAAATAGAAATCGGCACTCACGTGAAAATCACCGAGTCAATAAACTTTATTGATCGATTAAAAATTATTGTTATCCCGTTGCATAATACACAATTTTACTAATCGCTACCTAGCAATGCGGCGACTGATCAATTTCGACACCTGAAATAGAGAAAAGCTCGCTTTGATTGGACCAGGGATTTGGCTCTTGCCGCAAGACCACTTTGGTAACAAAAACCTAATAGAAAATGTGGATGAAAAGCGATCGACACAATAATAATAATAATAATAATAATATAAAACATACCCTATTTATAATTTAACAAAAATCTTGAAGTTGATCCTAGTAATAAAAAAATAATGTAAATGAAAATAAAAGAAAACCATAATTAAAAATCACTCCATAAAAAATGTCAAAAGCTAAAAAAAGAATTTTGAGAGAAAACAAGTTTTTGGGGGTAAAATAGCGCAGATACAAGAAAAAATCCCAACGATCAGAAATTAAAACATGATAAGACTAGGTATCCCATTAGGGTCATCCGCAATATGGTACACGTTTCTATTTTATCCAAAAATCCAAGTACAATTCTAAGTTTTTAATGAGCAAGTTTTTTTAAGTGAAAAATGCCAAGTTTTAATAATTTTTTGTGAAAAAAAAAGTATTTAAAATAATTGGACATTAGTTTTTTTTTAAAATACCGTACATAAGCATTATTCTTAGAAAAAACTTAACTCGTATGTTTTAGTTGATGTAACAGGCTATGTAAGCCCCTATTCTAAAAAAGAAAATAGTGGAAAAGTTGTATAAAAAAGAGGAAGAAAAGACCCTCACAGGCACATCAAATGTCCCAAAGAAGGACTGCAAACCCCGAAAACTTAGGGATGGGAATATTGGACGGATGACTGGACAATTCGTACAGAATGACAACGCATATCAAGTTTCGAATTATTAATAAAGTCCCGAAACTGCTCAAGACAGATCAAAAGAGTTAAGAATGGACACTAGACACTCGTGCACGTTTCAACCTTTAAAGTCTGTTAGTACAAAATAACATTTGCAAGGATTAATGAAGTCATGATTAATTAACATTAGAAATTACGGCTGTATTCACACCAATGTTTGAAGTTTTTGAATAAAAAAAAAAATCGAAAAATCAAACGTTTGATGAATATTGCCAAATAATTCCAACAAAAAAATGATATGTCTATACCTTGGTCATTGCAAATCTGACGCAATTCTGGTCAAAAATGCAATTTTTAAGAAGTACAAAATGGAAATACGAGAGAGAAAAAACATACTGAATATGAAGTCACGCAAAGTATGCAAACTACAATATTCCACGCCCGCCAAACAAACTGCAGTGCAACTACAGCCGCCATTAGTATTTTGTAGTTTCATAGCACGAAACAATATAGCGATGCTTATAAATTCGACTATGTCGTACTAAACTGTAAATCGCGGTGCCTCAACATACTTAACACTAGCTGCGGATACCGGTTTGGCGAACGCGGTAATCGAATGACAATTAAGGCAAATTGAAATAAATACATGATTAACTAAACATAGTCAATTAGAATTGTATTAAAAAAAATGAAAATTCATTGGTCATAACTGAATTCCTGGGTTAAAACTTCCGTGCTTTGTTCCAACATTTGTCCAAGGAGGAGAAGAAAGAAGAAAAAGTAAAAAGAAATTACAAACCGAGCATTTGTTTTTTTTTTAGTAATTTGAAAGAGTCGGCAATTTGCTTTCAGTAGCATTTATCTGTGGCGCAACGCAAAAACCGCGCGTTTTCTAGGGATTTACCGCGCGGGCGCCCGCTCCGAGATATCCTGCGGCTACTCAGCCTTGCCTCTCATACACTTTCTAACGGCCATTTTTATTTCCTCTCGTAGAGGGAATTCCTAAAGAAAATATCTGCAAGTTTTTTCTTCATCAGAACCAGTATTACTAGATTCTAGTCCAGTAGACTAGATTTTCAACAAATTCAAATTAATCCACCGTTAATCAAAAAAATTCACATAATATGCACTGCAATGTTATCGCTAATATCAAAATTATTTCAATGTGGCACGCCATTTGCCATTTCATTCAGAAATTCATTACAAATTGATCGGTTATGTACAAGTTTTCAAGATAAACTACCTTCTGGCAGAACTCGAAATTTCACTTGACGGCTAAATGAAATTTAGAAAAGATTTGAGAGATTCTGTTATCTAACAATTGGGTCTCTGGAATTTTGCAGATATTTACCCTCGGAATCCCATAAAAGGCCACGGAAGGAAATAAAACCTTATTTTCCATTTCGCTATTTAATGGCTTCCACGTTGACTTGTTAAGTCAGTAGTACTTAATTATAAGTTAAATCTCTGAAAATGTTTACTTTTTTACGTGTTATAACTGAACCTCACTGGAATAAAAAAAAAATTGTGTATTAAGGGTTGATGAAAAATTAAAAGTTAAGAGTGCAATAGTCAAGTTCAAGATACAAAATGCTGAAGTAAAAAAACGTAAACGACTTAAAATTTGTAGTGGAATAAAAGAGTGCGAAATGCCATATAGCGAAAGGAAAGTGCAAAATCTCGGACAAATCCGTGCATTTAGAGAGTCAAGCTTTATCCATCTGGACGTTTCAACATGGTTTTGTTTAATAATTTCGCGGGGACAATAAAGTGAAATTTCACCCATTACCGTTTTGTATTTTCTGAAATTTCCACACTTCAGAATTACAAATCGTTAAATTCCCCATAAATCGAATAAATAATGTGTCAGGTGCCAAAACTTTACGCCCAAAACGATAATCTACCTCTCTCCGACAAAAATTCGAAATCAAGGAAAATTGAGAAGAAAAAGTGCGGTTTTGCCGTTTTTTGGGAAACGGGGAAGTTTTGAGGCACTTATAGAGAAGACAAAAGTTAATTAAGACACATGGATATCTCCAAAGTCCGAAGACAATAGGAAATATCCAAAGAAATGCTGCAGAAATTACGGTGGAAGAATGTGATATAAATGTGGTGGTCGGTCAAACGATACTGAACGAAATTAAAATGCTTATTTGTCTATTTGTCGATGGGAACAGTTATGCAACTACTTGCTCGGTACATTGTGTGAATCTAAGTAACTATATACACGTGCATTATACACCGTGAACTATTTATTAGCTGGCGCCAAGTTTCATTTTAAAATCTTTTACTTTCTTAACCTTTAAACGTTTGGAAACCTGGGAAATGACGTTCTCTGTACGCAAACGGGTATGCGGCTTTATCTGGACGATTAAAAAAGAGACCCTGGTGCATTTGGATAATGAAAAGCTCATTTGAAGGGGTCAAAATGCTTATATTTGCGAAAATATGGACTGATGGAACCTTCGCCGAATCTACGCTAATACAGGCGCCGAAATGTACAGGTTTTCGGTGCAATTAAAAAATGGATGGGAAAAGGGGTAATTTTTTCGAAGTTATTTTAACAAGAGAGACACCTAATACCAATGTCCCATAAAGTGCACTTTTGGCCACTGTCCCGCAAGGCACAATTGTAACCCACACATCCTTGCATGTTATAAGTAGATTTCCGCGACCGCATTTCTAAAAAAAAAATCCACATCCACATTAGTAAAGTGCCATTATACAAGCACGATTCTAAAATTCCAAAGTGCCCATTTTTTGTCATTGTCACATTCACCCACATCATTTTTTGAATAAAATAATCTTCTCTAACAATTCTAATGTTTTCTATTTACAATTGCTTTACCATACAGGGTGAGGTATGTAAAGCGACATTCCGGCGACATATAGTCAATTTCCGGTTCTTTTCTAACTTCACTCGGTTTCAAACTCTGGCTAATACAGTCTATTTTTTCAATAAACATTTGTTTCTGGCAAATTTCTTTTAAAATTTCTAAAGCTTGGAAAAGATTTTGATGCAAGGATGCTATCTACACAAATGTGGTTGACAAATAAAATGCGGTCGTGGATTCCCCACAAAAACGTCTGCAAGCTCCCTCAGCACCGAGCGGACATCGCCTGTCTGTCCGTCTACGAGTAGTAGTCTTCCTCCTCAGAACAATCGTCCTCCATGATGGGGGTGGACAGGATGTCGGTCCTGTTGTGAAGGACGGAGGCTCCTCCTCGGCACCGTCCCTGCTTGTTCTGGAGGCGACTTCTGATTGGTTCGTAGGGTCGGACGGGCGAAGTTAGTGCTGTTCCATTGGTCATTCCTCCATTAGTTGTTCCAGCACCGACCGTTGCCCTCTTTGGCGATCCCACCAAGGGAGATGCTGAAGAAACGGTCGTCCGGAACGAATTCCCTGCCGGGGAGGCAGACCTTAGCATTTCGCTGGCGGATGGCCGCTTTACCGGGGCGGTTTCTTTGGGTGAGGAGGCGGATCCCCGGCCAGCCTGCAGCAGAAGTAGCTTGAAGTCGTGCATGCTGGTTGGCCGTGTGGGTCCCAGCCTATCGCTGGCCCAGCTCCGGCGGTCACCTGGTGAATTTGTAGCCGGACTCAAACCGCTGCCCACAGGCGACGACCTGTGGTCGCCAGCCCAGCTGCGGCGATCTCCGGCCGCCATCAGTGTCCCCGTCTCGGGCTTGCGGCATTTGAGGGACGAGACGCTGAAGGCAGGAGAGCTTGAGCGGGACGAGGCGGGACTGAGCGAACGGTCCAAGTCGGTCTTCACATTCATCTTCTTCTTGGAATGGTGAATGGCGGCAAACAGGTCGTCGGTGGACATGGTGCTGCGTGAGGATCCTGGAGGCGGCGAACGGGCCGAAGACGTCTGCGGCAAGGATGCATTGTGACTGCGAGCTAAGGACTGAGGCGAATGGGTTGAAGGCGGCTGCGACAAGGGTTCTCCAGCAGGCGTAGACGAGAATTGGGGCTGGTGGAAGTTGTGGGCAGGGGATGGGGGTCTGCTCTGGGAACGCTGGGTGCACAGTGGAGGTACGGTGCGCGGTGCAAAGACAGGGGTCGTGGATAACCGAACGGAAGTGTCGAGGTCACCTAAACAGTAAAAATAATGGTGATGAAAACAAATGCCAAAAACGAAAACTTCAAAATCAGACAAAAGAAAAATAAGATAAAAATTTAAAAAAATCAGGAGTGCGAGTGAATTTAAAATAAAATTAAAACACGTACTCCATAACGGATAAAATTCATTGTAATAAAATGATATTTCAGAAATTGATTTAACTGGTAAAAACTTCAATCATTCCTAAATATTATACGTCAGGGAAAAAGCAGCCTGCTACGTGTCATACCTGTGGATGTGCGTGCCCTTTGCATTCCGTTGCATGCTGGGAGAGGCGACGTTTGCGACTGGGGTGTGTAAGCGGATGGTGGCCCGTTGCTGTAGAGAGGACTCCTGGACGCAGGTTGCATCCTGCCGGAATAGTAGTTCCCAGCGTCACTTGGGTGTCCATTGGGGGTGGGCAGCCCCACGCAGTTTATATTGCCTGGACTCTGACGGTCATACGTCGGGTTCCCCAAGGTTAGGTGGGTAAGTCCGTTCCACCCATGGCGCCTCGGATCCCCCGGCGGGGTGGACATGGATCGGACAAAGGATGGCGGTGGTGATGGCTGCTTGTATGGCGGCGGGGTCTTTGGTGCAGGAATGCGGGTGCCCTCACTTTGTGGTCTGATTGGATATGCGTTGGAAGGAGACTGTGTTACTGGCGTAACTGGAGCTCTGGAGAAAATACTGCCTTCAGATGAAGGCGGACCCGTTTCGCCAACAGGCTTGTAGTACGTAGGCAGGGCGTTGGGAGGCTGACCGCTACTAGGAACCAACGGAATCCTTGATGGCCGATAGCTAAGCTGTTGCATGAGTGGCATGGCAGCAGGTGGGGTTGCTATGCCATGTTGACCGCTGCCTGAGCCGGTGTATGGCGGCGAGTTGCCACGGTAGCTGTTGCCGCTGCCTGTTGCCCCCATCTGCGGTTGGCCACAGTAGCTCTTGGACGGGAAGAGATGTTGTGTTGCAAAGCCCGGATGATGGTTTTGGACAGGAGACGAGCGTCGATTATCCAAACCGTTGTTAACGTTGGATGGGAAAGGAGGTTGGGTCGTTGGTTGACTCCCGTTGGTGTTGGACGGTTGGAGACGGCTCGTTGGCTGACCACCATTATTGTTGGCCGAGAAGAGATGTTGAGTCATCGGCTGGCCACTGTTAGAGTTTGATGGAAGAATACATTGGGTCGTCGGTTGACCGCTGTTAGGGTTGGATGGAAAGAGACGCTGTATAGATGGTTGCCCGACATTATTTTTGGCTGGGAACAGACGTTGGGTGGCAGAAACTGGATGGTTCTGGACAGGGGACGGGCGGCGATGATCTAGGCCAACTTCACTAGAAGGTAGGCCATAAACCGGATAGCGACGAGGGTCACGAACAGCCTCAGAGGCGACCTTAGAAGGCGTGCCGGGTTCTAGGTGGGTGGGGTGTCCGTCCAACCGGACGTAAGCTCCAGTCTTGGACGTGGCGAGCGACTCTGGGGGCGAAGGAGTGGACGGTAGTGAAGGCTGAAGAGGCTGCTGAGGGTTGTGCCGCAAGAAGTTGAAGTTGTTCCACCGGCGTGGTAGGCTTCCGGAAGGATAACCGGTGGGAGGGGCCGTGCTGCTGCCACCGACAATGCCGCTATTTTGACGGCAGTCTGAGGATGGGAAAACTGGCACAGGACGGTCGCTGAGACTGGGCTTCCAGCGAGGCAGAGTGTTGCTGTCATATTGCCGTGGCTGTTGCTGTTGCTGCTGCATCTGGTTCCAGTGCAGCGGAGGTGTAGCCGCCTGTCCGCTTGGTTTTGGTGGCTGCGGTGGAAACTGACACGTATTTGGATGGGATACTTGCTGTGGTAACTGCTGCTGATGGTAATGATTTTGGACCTGATCCACCATCTGTATCGCTGGCTGAGCAGTTTTTTGCTGCACTTCCTGTTTCGACATGGTTTGGCTAGGCTCCATTCGTACATAAGCTCCAGGGCGGCTCGGTACAACAGAACCGGATGGGGTTACCGTGGCAGTTGCGGCATTGTTGGTGGTAGTAGTTTCTGCGGGATGAGTGGATTCCGGAGATGCCATGGGAGTAACGTTGTTGCTGGTCCGCCGTGGCAGTGATCCCGTGCTGTGGATCACCTGTCCCATGGAGTCGAGAGTTACCCGAGCTCCCTGGCGACCCGCAGATCCGGGATGGTGCCCAGAGATAACGGGGCCACAACCAGCCGCAGGCGGTGATGGCAGCGAGTTCTTTTCCTGATATTCAGATGAAAAGGCGATGCTGTTGGGTCGTCCGCTGTTGTACGGCCTGGAGAATGTGGTCATGGCGTTTCTGGCAGGCAGAGAGTCCGCCTTGCAGACGCGCTCTGCTACCGCTGCCAGCTCCGGCTCGTAAAACAGTCGCCTCGGCCTCCGTGGCCACGTATTGGTGGCAGCGCCAGTGACGGCAGCTGGAATGCCGCTCCTACCAAAAGATCTCGGAAGGGTGTGGTTGGAGTTAAGCTGGATAGGCAAAGATGAGCCGCCATTAGGCGCAGAGATCCTTGGTGACTTGCTGCCAGGAGGGCTGCAGTTGCTGGAGGTTCCAGATGTGGTTTTCTCCTCCTCGTCATCGCTCTGGCTGGGCGTGACCACGCATAGCGAGGGTATGCGGCCAGTGGTGATCGTAGTCTTCATTTTCAACCTTTCCCGTATCCCAATTTCCGCCTCAGAGTCGTCAGACTTTGAGGTCGAAGTCGATAAGTCCGCCTCCGGATCCTGCACCGATTCGGCGGGACTGCCTTCCCGGCTCCGCCCGCTTTCCGGCTGAGTATCAGCCTTCCTTCCAGGAGCCTCTGGCTTCTGGTCACAATCGGCATCACAGGCTACAGGAAAAGAGCCGGTTCCACTCAGAGTGGACGTCCGAGGAGGTGGCGGAGGCGGGACCTTTTTCTTGATTGGAGACTCCGGGGCGGCATCGGTGGAGTCCTTGTTAGACGTATCCTCGCCAGAGGTTGCCTTCTTGGATGAGGAAGTTTTGCTGCTGCTGCTCAGCGAGCAGACAGACGATTGACTGCCCTGGTCCTGTTCATGGAGGTCGGACAGGCGGGAGGTCTTGCCAAAAGTGGAGCCTCCGCAGTTGCCAAACTTCGAGATAGGGACAGCCCGCAGGCCGCTGTCCGTATGCATAGAGGTATAGTAACCATCATTGTCCACTGAGAACTCTGATGACTCGCCATCGTCTACGAAGGTGAGTGGGACATCTAGCGGGCTGAGGGCGCGGCGGTGGATGCGAGGCGTGAGGGTGCCAGTCGAACTAGCTGCATCCGTAGTCTCCCCAGCTGAGCGTCCCAGAGCGCCCTCCTCTTCTAAGCTGCGCAGCCAGCGAGCTGTATCCGTCTTCACCGTGCGCCGGGTGAACCTGAAGCCAGGCTTGCGGGACGATGAGTAAGTACTGTCGGATTGGTATCCGTTGGCAGAGTCCTGCCACCTGGGAAAACAATTGAAAAAGGATTAAATTAGAAGATATTATGGCAAACATTGCAGACAAAACCTGAGATTTTTTTTTGCTTTAAATATCCTACTTCTAAAATAACATTCGTACCTTTCGTCGTTGGGAGTCATCCTGTCGGACAGTGCTGAATCCTTGCTGAGGGACGTCTGCGATCCAGTTCTGTTAAGCAGATCGGGCGATGCCGGAGTCTGCGCCGGCTCCTCCGACTCCATGGACGTTCTTGTGCTGCTGCTAGCGCTCCAGTTGCCGGACGACGATTGTCCCCCGTCTTCTTTGCCACGGGCCGAGTTCTCCCTCATCTTCACCGCCGTGCTCATGGTCTGCGACAGTGTAGAGATGGGTAGGCTGCTCCTGTTTTTGGCGTTCCTGTTGCAGCCGCTCCTCCTTATGCCGCTTCCGCTGCTGCTACTGCAAGTGGCCACTGCACTGTCTGTACTCGACTTGCTGGGACTGCTTCCTGCGCTCTTATCCTCCTCCCCCTTTTCGGACGAGGGCAGCAGCAGGGAGGCCAAGAGGCCGCGCCGCGATTTCTTCACACGGTCCAGCTCCTCGTAGATGCCGATACCGCCAATGATGCTGTTGCGGTTCCTGGAGCGACGTTGGAACCACCTGAATCCGCCACTGCCATCCGTTTTTTCCTCAGTTTCCGGGGATGCGGCGTCTTTCTTGTCCATGGAACTGCTGCTGCTGTTGTTGTTGTTATTGTTTTTCTTCAGCAGACTCTTTTTGCTTCTGTTTAGTGTGTTAAGCTTACTTTTGGAGCTGGTCTTTGGCTCCTCATCAAAGGACACATGGCCCTGTCGCGATGAAGAGGTGGAAGCGCCGGCCTCGTAATCGCCAGTCTGCGTGCCGGACGTGGACGTGTTCGCGTTCTTTTTATTGGCCCGCTGCAGCGCCGCCTCGAGCGCTTTGTTGTCGATGTCGCCAGACACGGTGTTGCGTCTCTTGCTGCGCTTCTTCTTGCCACGTTTTGCCATGTTTTCCATTTGCTATTAACGAGGAAAACGAATGAGGGTACAGAAACAACAAAGTTTCTACTTACGGCGACCATGCTTCCTATGGTTTAGTACCAGACAAGAATGGATTAAATCCAAGTGATCAGAATGGAGTAACTAGGCAAAATTTGACATGCAGACCAAGATAATTTAATGACATGAATTTGGAACAAGTTGGGGATTGTGTCGTTTTTTAACTGTTATCCTTCTGGTACTTAAACATAGCGTTATAAAGACCATAAGGTCGTTTTCCACAAGTTTTTACCTGGATGAAAGATCGCCTGAGCGATGTCATTCTCCTGAATCCAGTGCCCGTGACGTCAATGGGCACGTCGCTGTATGGGTACTTGAGGGACATGACGTAGGTTTTCTCCTCGGGCGTGGGCAGCTGCCGCAGAGCGTCTAGCTCGTCGTTGTCCAGCGACGCAGAGCCGCTGTCCCCGTCGGACGAAGAGTCCTTCGTATGAGTGGAAATCACGATGGAGTCCAGGGTGTCGTCGTCGCTTAGCCAATCCCTGGGTGCGGTGCTCAGGCTGGCCGGCTGTAGAAGACACAAAACGTTGCGTTTCAAGACAATCTTAACTTTTGTGAAAATTCAACATGACGATCTTAACCGATTTTCAAATTAAAAACCAAGAATATTATATTAATTGTTGATTTTTAAAGTTGGTATAGTTCTGAAAAAACGAGGGGGAGGGGGGGGGGATTCGGTTTAAGAAGAGTAAACTCGGTAGGAATAGAATCTCACCCTCCGCATTTCTATTTCCACATCGAAGTTGACTTTGACGTCTTTGAAGAAGGGCAGGCAGAGAAAGCACTTTGAAGACCGTCGTCCGTCCTGTCGATAGCGGTCAATCTGTCGCATGACGCACACGGGGGAGACGACTGCCGACGAATACAGCCGATGGATAAAGGCCGGACGAGTGGACGTCGTAAACAGGCCCTTCTCCAGTGGCTGAGGGGCCTCGAAGTGGACACGACGGCTGCCACCGAAGTCGGACAGCGTGCCCACCGCTAAGCAACCGGAAATGAAAGAGAAAAGAAGCAGTCATTAGGGTGAGAAGCCAGGCAAAACGAGGAAATTAAATGCACTTTGGGTGGTTTGCATAAAACATTAACTTTGACAATTTTTAAGTGCATATACAGCTAAACCTCAGCCCTGTTTTAAACAGGCATTAATTCAAAGAAAAAAATGTCTGCGTCCATTTTCCCCCCAATTCATTTTCATTTGCTTGTTCCCATGGATTTACAGAAACATGTTTGATTTAAAAATAATACATTGATCACTGATCAATTAGAAGTAGTTACAAAAATATAAGAATCTAGCAGTATATGGAAACAATATGGAAAGTATTGTTTTGAATTGAATTTGAACAATGAAGGTAAAATATTCAAAGTAAAACATGTATCAATCTTAAATGTTACAAATAACGGAATTCTGCACACAGGAAAACGAGAGAATGAATGGAGCGCCCCCAGTTACCCCATTTGAGGAGTGGTAGGGGGGGAGGGGGTCAAAGGGGCACACCCACAATGCATCGGTCCTCTCCCGCGCCCGTAAGAGGGCGTTGGTTAGTAACATGGCGCCTCCTGCAACTTTAAGCCACATTTAAAAGCAATTTCGTAACAGGAACCAGTTTCGTCATGACATATTTATTTCCCCTCGACCTTTATTATAATCATGTTGCCTTTTCGGTGGCTTTTCCCTTCCATCTATCGTTTTTTTCCTTCTAAATTAGCGTCAGTCATCGAAGCAACACTCAATGTCTATAATGAAACTATAGCTTTTTCGAATGAATTGTTAGTTTTAGTAATATGCAGTGGATGTATAGAAAACCAAGCAGTTTGTTACATGCACTTTTAAAGAATTTTAATCAGTGTTAATAAAGTCAAACTGCAGTTTAACTTCTCTTCAATTACTGTTAAAACTGCATGGCGAACTGCTTTTTAACAACATGTAAAACTGCTGTATACTCTTAACTACACAACAAACACTGTAACAAGTGCGACGAACATTTTGCAGTTTAATCAGTCAAACTGCTGCTCAGCTAGAAACAAATCTCAAGTTTACTCTCAGCAAACTCCTGTTTATAGTGCAGTGCACTGTATCAGCTTGTTACAATACACCGCAGTTGGTTGTAGGATAAAACTTCAGGATTAAACTGCAGTCACATCTCCCCACATTCAAAAAATCCCCACACGTTTACAAAAATAAAATGGAGGGGAGGGGGAAGACATTTTCTGGGGAGATAAACCCTAGTCTAGCCTCCCCTTCATACATTTTTCATCCAGCTCCTTTTGTCCTAAGAAGACCCTCTCTCACCGTGTTTACACCTGGGAAGGTGAACCAGTAAAAAAGTCTGGCTTTTGCATAAACGATGTCAGTATATTTATGACACAGTTTTTTTTTAATAACTTTTCCCTCTCAGATATCACAGACAAATCGCAGAAACCCCGTACCCCGTTCACGATGTTGGTTAGGAGCGTCTAAGCATGACGTATCCCCATTATATAAAAACTCAAAACATTCATTGTATAATATACAATTTCCCATTGTCACTGCCAAAATTGCAATTACAAATGGAAGTCTGAACAGCAATACCGTTTGTTTGATTGATTCAGCGACAAGCCTGGGATTCAACCAATAATAAAGGAGCTTCTGGAATCTTAAGTGCTAGCTCAGTGCTGATGACACATCCTACTTCGTATAAACAACGATAATTAATGTTAGAAATAGTATCTAAAACCCGATACATGTAAACACGAAAGCTCGACGCAGGATTTAATTATCTGATGTTGTATAAGCTCTTTGAATTCGCTTAATACCAGTGATAAGATTTCCATAAGCAGTACAAAACTTAAATTTAACTCAGTACCTTATTGACAGAAATGCCACATGGTAGGAAGGGGGAATGAATCTGTTTGGTATTTTTCAAATTTATTCGATAAGAACCATATAGTTCAGTTGTATTTTCAATATCATTTTGCAGATATGCAGGGAGCAATAGAATCTATCTCCAATCATGCAAATAACATGACAAGAAGTTGGATTTACTGGATGACCCTTTTGGAGTACATTGGAATGATGCAATGGGGGATGGGGTACACACAGTGGTTCTTGTGGAAGAGGGAAATACCTGCACTTTCAAAAAAAGAAAGAAAAAAAAGGCCGTTGCTCACCTAACAACCACTTCTTCCCTCAACAAAAACCAAACTCGACAAGGTTTTTCAAAACCCTGAAAAATCCTTACAATAAGCCTAATAAAGTGTTGGCTAACATATCCCCTAGCGGTAAGGCCAATGTGTGTAAGTCACAACACAACGATCGAGGGCAAGGCACCTGTAGAGGCAAGAGGGGGAGGAAGAAAAACATTCCCGTCATCTGGTTAAACTAGTTTCAATGCCTGGAAGCCATTGAAGAAAAACATACTCAAAATTCCTTGAAAGCATTTTAGGAGAAGAAAAAAAAGTCAGCCATTGAAAACACCTTACCTACCACACGATCGCAGGGCAGACTGAGATTACAGGATACAATACCCGGGAATTATTTTACTCATCCTATAATAAAAGTTGAGCCAAAAAACTGCTCAAAGTTACGCCACGACTTTCATGCTTAGTACACACTGCATGTTTCATGAAACTGAAACAAGTTTAGGCAAACTAAGTTGTTGAAACTTTGTTTCATTAACATATTCCTGTATTGATGCTTGTCCAAATAACGTGTCAGCTATTCACGAGGTGAATATCATTTTTTGTGTTAACTATACTACAACCGGAGAGTATTTACGCCTTGGTTAGAAGCGCCATAACCATGAAACAACTTGGTTGCAAAACGTTGGTGGGCATCCACATATCACAAACATGTTTGGGAAAACATTTCAGTTTCATGAAACATAGAGTGTGTTTCTAGGCTTCAGAAGATGAAATCAAATTTCAACACGTTTCAATTTGTCTAAAACTGCACGCGTAGCTACTGACGTCATTCCCGTTAAGTTTGCTACCAGGTGTCGCTCTAAGCATGATGCCGTTGCTAATTACGTGGCTCGAATTAATAATCGGCGCATAGGATGCTTCTGATTCAGAAAACTGCAATTATGAAGTTCAGTAAGCGTATATGCACTAATATAGCTAGGGTTCCTGTTATGCAAAATTTCATTTTAACCTTGATGTACAACAAAACCAGTCTTTGCACTATGCATACGTTATCAAGGATAGTGCTTAATAAAGATTCGTATAAAAAAACCTAATGTATTTAATGAACAACCCCAAAGAAATATTGAAAAAACACTTTCCTTTGAACTGAATTTAATTGAACATCCAGCACAGAAGGACATAATTTGTGTGTGTACATCGTGTAAGACATGTAAGAAACCACTCCTTTGATACTGTCATGGCGACTAAGAAAGGGGGTGGGTGGTCACCAGATGACCCTTGACCTTTTCACGGCTGGAGTGCAGGGAAGAAAAAAGAGGGTATCTTGATCCCAGGTTCACGTAGGTAGGAGGCTCCTCCGAAACTAAAAAGTTGAAAACTAGAGGGCGTTGACTCTTTTCAATTAAAAGAGCACACAGGGGAAAAAATTAACATTTCCTTTTAACTTAAGAATGTATATTTTTTAATACCCTATGCATTGAAACACTACATAACAAACATTTTCATTAGCATTACAATTTAAACAACAGCTGTAAGTCAAACACTGGAATTGGGGAAGAAATTTTACACCAAACAAACGAACCAATTTTTTTTCAATGTTTACCATTTACTTCATCCACATAATTCCTTTGGCAAATTTTCCATGAAAAACTTTCGCACTTTTGAACAGAAAAAGACGTTGAAGTTCCTGAAATTCCGTTATTTTTAGATGTATTTTTCGAGATGCCATCTACTCATTATTTTCTTTTCGTTTTTAACGTTTTAAACTCTAGTTTTTAAGACAATTAAGCGACGATAAACCATCCACTCTCTTCCTAAAAATAAGTTTCAAACTTTTGTCCCCCTCGTTTTCCGTGTTATAATTTACTTTCAGTTTTTCTTCCTTATGCAGTTTGAAAACTCTTCAAAATGTTTTGTCTGTTAGCCTAATGCTTCCTAACTCGTGTCATAATAGTTTAGAACTAAATCCAGATCCTAAAAATAGCTACAATGCCATTGCTTCGAGGTTTAGGTCGTGAACTTTTTGAGTAATGCCAAAACAAAGATGGCGGACGAAGTTACCCGACACCCGCCATTTTTTTCAGCTTCTAGTATATTCTCTCTTTCAACAGATATTTGACACTGGTTTATTAATAGCTCGTTAACATTTCCGCGAATAACAACCGTGTTTTAGTAGAAAGTTAGGGGCCCCGAGAAGTTCAGAAAACTTTGCAAAATGAAAATTGAATAGAAAAAATGAAATTCCTGTTAAAATCCAAAAATATTCCTTAACAATATGCAAAATAATTCCCAAAAATAATTGTAGCAAAAGATTTCCCATATATTTCAGAGCATTGCACAAATTTGACACTCAGCAGTACCTAAACCAAGTACTTTTGGAACTTTGAAGAAAATAACCATTCTAGTACTACAAATTTCTACGTTTCTAGTGCAATTTCTGCATTTCTAGTACAAATTTCTGCATTTCTATTGTAAATTTCTGCATTTCTAGTACAATTTTCTACATTTCTAGCACAGCACAATTTCTATATTTCTAGTACAATTTTTTTACATTTCTAGCACAATCTCTGCATTTCTAAGTACAAATTCTACATGTCTAGTACACTCTTCTTGTGCATTCTAAACAATGCATAGTACGATGCAGTACCAAGTCTAGTACTAGTGTAGTACCTTAAGTGCTCGAGTTGTGGGACGATTATTTAGGATTGGCTAACCCCAGTTACCCCCTATCGCGTCACACCCAACTGGGAGTGAGGGATTGACTCCAGCCATTAGGCAGAGGGGGTCAGAGGTCACGGGTCCACTCGAGTTTTACAAAATGCGTACAGCTAAACAGGACCAGGGGTACAACCATGCAGTTACCCGAAAAGTATGCGTTGGTGGTCCTCCCCAAAACGCTGATAACCAGAGAGAGAGAGAGTGGCAGCAACTGCTGGACCATAACGACTCCCTTCCCCAAAACCCCAGAAAATCCCCCCGAAAAAAGTGGGGGATGGGGAGGAGAAAGGAGTTCTAAGGGAAGAAATTGGACAGTTCGTTTTAAAAGGCACTCCAGAAAGGGGAAATTTGGTCCTCGACCAAATTTAGAAACCGCAAAAACCGATATTTTTCACCGAAAATGTGAAGTCGGGACCCCCAAACCACCATAAAAACGACAAACTCGTAAAAATAAACAGAAAAACGTTTTGCCGAAACAGTGTATGTCGGATAATTGGGACAACATTCGAAAAACAAAACTCAAACGAGTCATTTGTGTTGCAAACGGGACAAAACTGTCTGATCAATGTGATGCTAATGAAAGCACACTTTGGGGCACCCAGTATAGCACATACAGGGTGTCCAAAAAGACGAAATTGATACGTAATCAAATTGTCACGGTTTATAGGTTAGTTTTCGGATCTCCTCTATACGTGTATGTCAGTAAACGTCGTGCTTTTTAAATCCCATGAATGCTATTCCCCTGTAATCAGTTTTTATTAAAAATTTGAAACACCTAGTCTCTCAGACTTGAGGACTACCTCTACGCCATCTTTTTTTCAGTTAAAACTTGCCTAGTTTCAGTGACTCACTGCCATGTTTTTATACTATTATTTCGCGTCTGTATCATCCTTTTTTGTCCGTTGAATTATAGGTCTCGTGAGGGCGTTGATATATAAACACCTCCTTAATTTCTCCCCCTTTCCCCATCCCAAAAAGCCTTTCCAACGCTAAATCTTTGGCTTTTCTACAGTCTCGCATTTTTTAGTGTTATTATTTATGGCTTACCCTCGTTCACACCTCACGTCTAAACATGTTTTATGTCGGGCTAAACACCGACGGCAGAGGTATCTTTCTAGAAGCAACATAAACCCCAAAAGTTATAGTTATTTCTACACACTGAAATTCGTATAACAAGGTGTCCAGCAAATTTCCCTGGAAAAATTCAAGCATATTTCAAGACTTATCCCATACATTTTCAAGTTGAGTATACAACGATGGACAGTGCACAGTTTCGCTCATTTGATAATATATTTTACGACCCGGACACCCTGTAGATTTTTCGTATCTTCATTTGGGTTGAAGTAAAGCATACGACTAGCCTGTTTTCCTTCAAAAATTGTCGGCGTAATAAGCTAAGTTCGTACTCGTTGACCCTGGCGAGTCTTTTTTTTAAGGGTTCAATTTTATTAATCCGTCCTCCTTTTCATTATTTATACGAATTTTAAATTAAGAGCGACGGGATAACAGCACAAAAGACGGTTTATATTATCGTAACAAGTGTAGCGTATCACCAGAGCACAAGAAAAACTTAAGTTACGGAGGCAACGGACGAATGGGTTTCAAGATAACGTTAGCCAAGTAAGAAAAAACAGACGATATTACACAAGAAATCAAAAAAATTCAAGGCTTTTTGTCTGCTTTGTATCGAAAACCTCCATGGAACACGGTTGCCTATACTGGAGCTGACGTCAGGGATTTTGAAACCTATTTCAAGGATCATTTTGTAAATTGGAATCATCCTCAAAAAGTTTTGAAAAACTAGACAGTGACTTTGGAAGGTCGTTTAAGAATAAAAGAAAAAAAGTAAGGGCCCCAATGGAATTACAGTGGAGTCTCACTTATACGAATATGAAGGGAAACAGAAAATTCTTATAAGTGAATAAACCTCACTTATACGAATATGAGGGGGAACAGAACATTCTTCATATACTACGTGAATACAATACGCATATGTACTAGCAGGTTTCGTGGTTTCAGTATTTTAATAAATAGAGAATAATTTTTCTTAAAAAATGTCGTTTAATAGTTTTGTCAATGTAGCCTATATGTACATACAAAGAAGAACAGAAACATAAAACAAGATGTATTTGATATATTCACAAACAATAAGGTACATGTAACTTAAGTTACATCTTCAGAAATGTGCTTATTTCGT